>PVIW01017390.1:0-14154 GCA_004026585.1 Noctilio leporinus
GGGGAGGGGGACAGAGGGGAGCAAAAAGGGGATGGATGTAATACAACAACAATAAAATTTAAATTAAAAATAAATAAATAAATAAATAAATAAATAAAAGAATTACAACCAGATCTCATAACTACAACATCCAGGACTGTGAGAAAGTTGAGCTGTATGGAAGTTCAACAACCAAGAATTTAAAAAGACACATTCAACCCTGGCTGGTAGCACAGTGGATAGGGCACCAGCCTGTGAACCCAAAGGTCACTGGTTTGATTCCCCAGCCAGAGCACATAACCAGGTTGCAAACCAGGTCTCCAGCCAGGTCCTCAGCTGGGGGCAGGTGAAAGGCAAACATACACTGATGTTTCTCTCCCTTTCTTCCTCCCTCCCTGCCCTTCTCTCTGAAAATGAATAAAATCTTTTTAAAAACAAATAGATAAAAAGACACATTCATCCAGACAGGGGGAAGGGGCAGAGTTGCAGAGACAGGAGGAGTGGTGGCATGGCACAAAAAGGTGGCAAATGAAGGATGGGTGGGATCACTGAGGAGCAAGCAATCTCAGCTCCAGGCCAGATTGAACAGCAAAGGGTTCCAAAACCAAGTAGACCCCCATTATCTCTGGCTGTAAAAACCAGTGGGAGCTGGGGTGGCAGAAGAAATTGCTGGATTTTTGCCACTTAAAGGGCCAGCATTGTCTTAAAATGTACCCAAGCCCACTGACTCCAGGATTCCCCACTAGGCTAGCAGTGGGAAGGGCACCAATTGCAGCTGGAAGGAGGTGCAGTGACTGGAAAGGAGGTGAGCAACAGAAGAACCATCAGAAGCCATGCAGCAGTATGGTCCCCTCTCCCAGCCCTTGCCACACAGCCACAAAGTAGTGAAGTGGGTTGCCCTGCCCTGGCAATTAGGTCCAACCCGTATAATTTACAGGTGTCTTTTCTAAAGAGGCCACACTACTAAGACAGTGAGTCAAAGCAGCTCTACCTAATACATAGAAACAAACACAGGGAGGCTACCAAATTCAGGAGACAAACAAATATTGCCTCAATGAAAAAAAGAACAAAACTCCAGAAAAAGAACTAAGCAAAATGGAGATAGCCAACCAATCAGATGCAGAATTCAAAACACTGATGATAAGTATGCTCAGAGAACTCCTTAAGTGTGGCAAAAAAAATAAAGGTTACACTAAGTGAAATAAAGCATAATCCACAGGAAACCAACAAAAGGGGAAGGAAGCTAGGATTCAAACTAATGATTTATAAAATAGGGAAGAGATAAACATTCAACCAGAACAAAAAGAAAAAAATAATAATTCAAAAAAAGAGAGGAGAGGATTAGGAACCTCTGGGACATCTCCAAACATGGCAAGATCCAAATCATAAGAATATCAGAAGGAGAAGAGAAAGAGCAAGAAACAGAAAATTTATTTGAAAAAATTAAGAAAATTTTGCTAATTTAGTGATAGAAGTAAGACATACAAGTCTAGGAAGCATAGAGTCCCAAACAAGTTGGATCCAAAGAGGCCCACACTAAGACACACTATAATTAAAATGCCAAAGAGAAAATATTAAGAGCTGCAAGAGAAAAGAAGAGTTATCTACAAAAAAGTTTCTATAAGACTATCAGCAGATTTCACAAGAGAACTTTGCAGGCATGAAGGTACTGGCAAGAAATATTCAGGGTAGGGAGATGGCCACAGAGTAATGGGCAGCATTGACGGCTTTCTCAAGTGCCAGAGCAGCTAAAGAATAGGGTAGGGAATACGGGACAGATGCAAGTCCCAGAGAATTAGTGCAGTAAATGTCTAGATTCTGAGATACATAGTCCAGAGGCTGCAGAGAACTGCAGAGTGAGTGGATATTTGAGCAGCAAACTTGGGAGGTCTGTGGAGTTCAGCTCCTGTAGGGGAGGGATTGAGCGAGTGCTGCACTCCATGGCTGAGAGGGAGCCCAACTTCCAGACCCAGAGCCTGGGGACAAGAGATCCTCTGCTGGCTGTCCCAGGCAGGGGCAGGCAGGAGAGCACAGGTGCCCACAGCATAAAAGCACAGCTGCAGCCACCACCAGTGGAGAGGGCAGCTTGCAACCTGTGCCCCTCCCATGCAGCACTGTTCCCACCCCAAGAAGCCTGCACACAAAATCTGCGCCAGAGGCCACTGCGCACACAAACATTGAGCCACCTGCACTTCGAGCACAGGAACCCTGTGCCCGCACCAGGGCCAGTGAGCCATCACCCTTGGAGCTCACAGCCCCACCTACGCTGCAACAGTGAGCGAGAAGTGAGAGTGGTGGCTCCGCACACAAGCAGCAACGTGCCCCCAGTGGCAGAACCCACCTAGGATTGCTTACCACCACCTCTGAGCCCTGGAGCCCAGAGAACTTTCTGAATAGCCAGCAGTGAAGAGAGTGGCCACTGCCGACCCCTCTGCAGAACCAGAACGCACTCCAGGCTGCTGAAGCCTCAGCCTATGGGAGCTAGCATTCAGATCCAGCCCTAACTGTGACATACCCCAGACTGGATCTCTGCTAACCTCACGCACCTGAGTTACACCAATAGCTACATGAATTTAAAACCCTCAACACATCCTTTTAAAATAACCATCTCTAGTCCTCATATTAAGTGCATTTTAAGTAAATAGTGTTTATATGATAGAGTATCTCAAACCCCATAGTTGACTCCTCCCTTCTCTCAATTCATTTAACCACCTGAGTTCCTCTTCTTACTTTTGTTCTAAAGTCTACTTTCTCTTCTGCTTTGGCTCAGTCCCATTCCTCACTCTAAGTATTCCTCCCCTCTCCAGCCTCTTAAAATCATTTGTGTGTGTGTGTGCTATTAAGTGCTACACATTCTTTTTTCTCCTGAAAAAATACACTTGTCCTCTTTCCACATTGACCAATCAGTGCTCAATGAGGGTAGGCAGGAAAGTAGGTGCAGTATCTTTACAAACTTAGTTATAAACATAGGGAAGTTATAAATCACCCTTCTTTCCTCCAAACATCTCCCGATCGCTTTCTTTTTTACCTCACACTCCCATCTCACCTGTAGGAAATATAGATCATACATTGCTGACAGTGCAGTGGCGAAACTTATTCACCAACTGGATTCATACTTTTTTTGTAATTTTTTCCTTTTTCACTATATTTTCTAAGTCAACTTCCTTATGGTAGTTTTGTTTTTACATATGTAGGTTTGTTCTCTCATAAAATATCTATATATGGGTACATATATCCAAGTTTAAATATCTATAACTTCTGATTAGGCTCAATACCATTCACTTGCACTTTCTCGCTGCATTGATTCTCCTACTGCCTCATTTCCACATAAGAGGTAGTTTGCTTTCCCTCTTACATCCCTCGACCATTTCTCACCACTATCTTTGCTACTCCTTTGCACCTCTCTAAAACTATCCAAATATCAATCAACTCAGTTATCTTTCCGCTCTTATAATAGTCTTATTATATTTACATCCATATGTAATACATCCACTGACTCATTTGCAGCGGAGGGTGTGATTAAGTGTGGGGATGATCTTTGAGGGTACATATATTAAGCTAGGCTCATACGCAGTCAAAAGTGTGATTAAGGGTGTAATATATTTTTGAAGGTGTTGTCATTTTGCCTGAACTGGTGGTTCTGTTTTAGGAGCAGCTTGATAACAGTATATGAGACCTGGTAGAAGTGTCTCTCAATCAGCCAGCTGGAGTGAAAAACCAAGCTGAGAAAATCTAGGAGACTGCACCACTGAACCCCATAAATCACCTACCACATAAGGGTACCCCATGAAGGCAGGGAGTCATAGCAGATTAATATGAGAAACAAAACCAAGAAATAGCAGACATCCAAAATGGGGAGAAAACAAAACAGTCTACCATTGAAAGGAAAGGAGGTGTCCCCAGAAAGACTGCCAAATGAAACACAAACAAACAAACAATCAGACATGGAATTCAAAGAAATGGTTATAAGAAAGCTACGTGAGCTGAGTGAGCTCAAAGAAAACTACAGAGAACTCCAGGGCAACTATAAGAACTTACTGAAAATTATACCAGCATTAAAAAGGACATAGAAACCATCAGTAAGAACCAGGAAGATACAAAAAATACAATTTCTGAACTGAAGAACACAATAGAAGGAATCCAAAGTAGGTTAGGAGAAGTAGAAGACCAGATCAGCGAATTGGAGGACAACATGGAAAAAAATAACCAGATAGTGCAGCAAAATAAAAAAAGACTGAAAAAGAATGAAGAAGTTTTAAGAGAGCTGCAGGACAACATGATATGCAATAATATGCGTATCATAGGGATATCAGAAGGAGAAGAGAAGCAAGGGATAGAAAACCTGTTTGAAAGGTAATGACAGAAAACTTCCCTAACTTGATGAGCGAAAATGTCACTCAAGTTCAGAAAGCACAGAGGGTCCCAATGAAGATGAACCCAAACAGGCCCATCTCAAGACATACCATGATTAAAATGGCAAATTTCAAAGACAGGAGAGAATCTTAAAAGCATCAAGGGAGAAACAGAAAGTAACATATAATGGGGCTGCAATAAGGTTATCAAATGATTTGTCAACAGAAATAATACAGGCCAGAGGGGAATGGCAAAAAATACTCCAAGTAATGGAAAACAAAGGCCTGCAACCAAGACTATTCTACCCAGCAAGACTGTCATTCAAAATGGAGGGTGAAATAAGGAGTTTTCCAGACAAAAGAAGGCTAAAAGAATATACCTTCACCAAATCAGCATTGTTAGACATGCTGAAGAGCCTGCTTTAAAAAGATGAAGAAACAGAGAGAGACAGAGAGGACTACAGGAACAAAGGGGGAAAATGTCAATGAAGAAGTACCTCTCAATGATAACCTTAAACGTAAACAGATTAAATGCGCCAATAAAAAAGATACAGGGTAACTGAATAGATAAGAAATCATGATCCACATATATGCTATCTACAAGAAACCCATATCAGAACAAAAGATTGCCATAGACTGAAAGTGAAGAGATGGAGAAATACATTTCAAGCAAACAAACATGAAAAAATTGCTGGGTAGCAATACTTATATCAGACAAAACAGATTTTACAATGATGGCCATATAGACAAAGAAAGATATTTCATAATACCTAAGGGAATAATCCATCAAGAAGATATAACCCTTGTAAACATATATGGACCCAACACAGGAGCACCCAACATAGAAGCACCCAAATATATAAGGAAAATCTTGGAGGACTTCAAGAAGGATATAGACAGCAACACACTCATAGTAGGGGATTTTAATACCCCCACTTTCAACAATGGACAGATCTTCCAAGCAAAAAACCACCAAGGATATTATAGCACTGAACAACACTCTAGATGAAATGGACTTAACTGACATATACAGAACTTTTCACCCCAAAGAAACAAAATGCACATTCTTTTCAAGTGCACATGGAATATTCTCAAAGATATACCACATGGTAGGACACAAGACAAGCCTCCACAAATTAAAAAAAACCTGAAAGTATTCCAAGCATGTTCTCAGATCACAATGGCTTGAAACTAGAAACTAACCTTAAAGGAAAAAACCCCAAAACATTTTAATTCATGGAGACTGAATAACATGCTATTAAGTAATGAATGGGTTAACAATGAGATCAAAGAAGAAATCAAAAAGTTTCTGGAAACAAACAAAAATGAATACACAATACCCCAAAACCTATGGGACACCACAAAGGAGTCCTCAGAGGAAAATTTATAGCAATACAGGCCTACCTAAAAAGTTTAGCAGAAACTTATACAGACAACCTAACCATAAAACTACAAGAATTGGAAAAGCTTCAACAAACAAAGCCCACAGCATGTAGAAGGAAGATTATCCATATCAGAGCAAAACTAAATGACATAGAGACAAAAAGTACAATTCTATGGATCAATAAATCCAGAAGCTGGTTCTTTGAAAAGAAAAACAAAATTGACAAGCCTTTAACTAGACTAATCAAAGAAAGAAAGAAAAAAAAAAAAAAGAGGACCCAAATAAACAAAATCAGAATAAACAGAGGTGAAAACACAACTGGCACCTCAGAAATACAAAGAAATTACTTGTTGTAAGAAACTACCACAAACAACTATATGACAAGAAATTTGACAACCTGGGTGAAATGAATATATTTCTAGAAATGTATAACCTACCAAAACTGAATCCAGAAGAAGCAGAAAGCCTGAATAGACCAATAATAACTAGTGAAATTGAATAAGTCATCAAAACTCCCAGCAAACAAGAGCCCCCAACAGGATGGCTACACAGGTGAATTTTACCAAATATTTAGGGAAGAACTAACTCCTAGCCTTCTCAACTTGTTCTAAAAAATCCAAGAAGAGGGAAGACTCCCAAACTCTTTCTATGAGGCCAGTATTATTCTAATCCCAAAACCGGGTCAAGACACAACAAAGAAAGAAAACTACAGGCTAATATCCCTGATGAACATAGATGCTAAAATTATCAACAAAATATTGGCCAACCAGATCCAGCAATACATTAGAAAGATCATACATCATAACCAACTGGGATTCATTCTAGGGATGCAGGGATGGTACAATATTCACAAATGTAATAAACCACATAAACAAACTGAAAGACAAAAACCTATGATCACATCAACAGATAATGAAAAAGCATTTGATAAAGTACAGCAACCTTTTATGATAAAAATGCTCAGCAAGACAGGAATAAAGGGAGCATACCTCAATATAATAAAGGCCATATATGAAAAATCTGCAGCTAACATCATCCTCAACAGGCAAAAACTGAAATCCTTTCCCTTAAGATCAAGAACAAGGCAAGGGTGTCCACTCTCTCTACTTCTATTCAACATAGTTTTGGAAGTTCTAGCCATAGCAATCACACAAGAAAAAGGAATGTAAGGCATCCAAATTGGAAAAAAGGAATTAAACTGTCATTCTGTGCAGATGACATAATAGTGTACATAGAAAGTCCTACAGACTCCATTAAAAAACTACTCAACCTAATAAGCGAATTTGGCAAAATAGCTGGATACAAAGTCAATATCCAGAAATCAAAGGCATTTTTATACATCAACAATGAAATATCAGAGAAAGAAACTAGAAAATAAATCCCATTTACTATAGCAACAAAAAATAAATTAAATACCTAGAAATAAATTTAACCAAGAAGATAAAAGACCTGTATTCAGAAAGCTACAGAACAATGACAAAAGAAATTAAGGAAGATACAAATATACGGAAGCATACACCATGCTCATGGATGGCAAGAATTAACATCATAAAAATGTCCATACTACCCAAAGCCATCTATAGATTCAACGCAATCCCTATTAAAATACAATGTCATATTTCACAGACCTAGAACAAATACTTAAAAATTTGTATGGAGTCAAAAACGACCCCGAATAGCTACAGCAATCTTGAGAAAGAAAAACAAAGTAGGAGGAATCACAATACCAAATGTTAAACTACATTACAAAGTCACAATAATCAAAACAGTCTGGGACTGGCACAAGAACAGACAAATAGATCAATGAAACAGAACAGAGAGCCCAGAGGTAAACCCAGGACTTTACAGGCAACTAATATTCGACAAAGGGGGAAGGAACATAAAATGGGAGAGCAAAAATGGAGTGCACTTCAACAAGCGGTGTTGGGAGAACTGGACAGGCACATGCAAAAACATGAAACTAGACCACCAACTTACACCCTACACCAGAATAAACTCAAGATGGATAAAAGACTTAAACATAAGCAGTGCCACCGTAAGAGTCCTAGAAGAAAACACTGGCAATTAAAAAAAAAAAAAAAAGCAGATATCCCACACAGCAATATTTTCACAGATATCTCTCCTAGGACAAGGGAAATAAAGAATCAAATAAACAAGTGGGACTACATCAAACTGAAAAGTTGCTGCTTGGCTAAAGAAAGCATCAACAAAATGAGAAGGGAACTAACCATATGGGAAAACATTTGCCAATGACACATCAGACAAGGGTCTGATCTTCAAAATATACAAAGAACTAATATGACTCAACACCACGGAGATAGGCAGCCCAATTAAAAAATGGACAAAGGACCTGAACAGACACTACTCCAAGGCAGTCATACAAAGGGCTCGTAGGCATATGAAAGGATGTTCAATACCACTAGCCATCAGAGATGCAAATTAAAACCACAACGAGATACCACCTCACACCCATCAGAATGGCCATCATCAACAAATAACAAGTGCTGGTGAGGATGTGGAGAAAAGGGAACCCTGGTGCACCACTGGTGGGAATGCAGACTGGTGCAGCCAATACGGAAGACAATATGAAATTTCCTCAAAACACTAAGAATAGAACTACCTTATGACCCAGTGATTCCACTGCTAGGTTTATACCCAAAGAATCCTGAAACACCAATTCAGAAGAACCTATGCACCCCTACGTTATAGCAGTGCTACTTACAATAGCCAAGTGCTAGAAATAGCCTAAGTGCCCATCAGTGGATGAACAGATCAAAAAACTGTGGTCCATTTACACAATGGAGTTCCATGCAGCAGAAAGAAAGAAGGAACTTCTACCATTTGTGATAGCATGGATGAAACTGGAGAGTAGAAACTGACTTAGTGAAATAAGCCAGGCAGCAAAAGTTAAATACCCTATGTTCTCACTTAATACAGAAGATGAATGAATAAAACGTACTGACAAGCAGAAAGAAACAAGAGACATGGCGGGGAAAAAAGAGCAGAATGATGGTGACTGGGGGAAGGGGGAGAAGTGGGAAAGTGGGGACCGGATCAGATGAGGAGCTAGCAAGGAGGACACATGGACATAAACAATGAGCTGGGTACTGATGACTAACAGAGGATAGCAAAACAGGAAAAAATGAAACAATTATAATATAACAGTAATAAACAAAATTAACTTGAAAAAAAAAGAAATATTCAAAGCGATGAAAAGCAAGGACCTATAACCAAGACTGCTCTACCAAGCAGAGCTATCATTTAGAGTGGAATGGCAGACAAAGTGCTTCCCACACAAGGTAAAGCTAAAGGAGTTCATCCTCACCAAGCCATTATTACAAGAAATTTTTTAAAAAGAAGAAGATCAAAATTACTTGAGCCTAATTCAAATATATTTGATGACTATACCAATGGTTTCATGACTATATGAATAAAATAATCCTCTTAGACCATATGAAACTTTCTTGAGACTAAAACAATGAGGTTAAAATCTTTTAATTACTATAGTATAATGAACATAGAATACTAAAAATATCTGTATGTTTTTATTCAACAGAGCAGATTGAAATAAGTAGGATATTCCTTTCATCAAAAAAAATATAAAAACTCATAACAGAAATTTAAGGTAGCAGGAAAAAATACTATGAATTATTATAAATTATTTATTTGCTTGACCACCGAAGACAAAAATCCATGAAGGCATATTTAGTCAATGTTCACTACTAAAGGAAAATCAAGGGAAGTTTTAAGAAATTAATTCCCTCACTGCCCAACATTTTAACAAATTTGGAGTCCAAGAAATTTAATACTATTCTCTTCAGCAATGTTTCATGACCACACAGTCTGGCAATGGCAAGGAGCCACACAAGGAGAGACAAAGTGGGGAAGAGAAGGTAGCACAACAGTAGTAGGGACCCAATCTAGGGTCCAAATCAGGTGACAACCCATTAGGGTCAAGATGTTGGCTATAGCCCTGGCTACCGTGGCTCAGTTGAATGAAACATGATCCCACAGGAAAGGTCACAAGTTTGATTCCTGGTCAGGGCCCAGGCTTAGATTGCAGGTTCAATCCTGGGTCAACCCATGGAGAGGAAACCAATCAATGTTTCCCTCTCACATCAATGTTTCTCTCCCTCTCTCTCTACTTCCTCTCTCTAAAATCACTGGGCTTATTTTTGGTTGAGGATAGGAAAAAAAGAAGATTGGCTACATATAAAGAGACTGAACAAATAGTACACTATTGGGACAACTAAAGAAATCTAAAAGGAACTTGTGAGTTAGATGGTAATATTGGATCAATGTTAATGTCCTGATTTTGATGGGTTTACCATGATTGTGTAGGAGAGCGTTTGTATTTAATAAATACAAATGAAAGATCTGAAGTGCAATGTAGCATCAAGACTGCAACTTATTCTCAAAGGTTTGAAGAAATTTACATAAAGGATATATTAAACATTCTACATGTAATTTTGCAGCTTTTATATAAATTTGAAATCATTTAAAAATAAACTGATTTTTAAAAGGAGAAGTTCACCTTGAGGAATTAATTTGAGGGATATAATATGAACTATATATACTTAATAACTGTGATAGATTATAACCAACTGAGTAACATTGATCTGTATAAATACATGAATGAATAAATGAAGACAATAAAGCATTTCCTTACAGTAGAATGCAACTATAAATGAAGAAATGAGCACTGGCTGGTGAGGCTCAGTGGACTGAGTGCCAGCCTGGGACCCAAGGGTCACTGGTACAATTCCCAGTCAGGTCTAGCACATGACTGGGTTGCAGGCCAGGTCCCCAGTTGGGGTGTGCAAGAGGCAACCAAACACTGACATTTCTCTCCTTTTCTCCCTCCCTCCCCTTTCCCTAAAAATAAATAAAATCTTTAAAAAAAATAAATAAATGATGAAATTACAAAATCACCAAGTGGCAATCATAGTAACAATGAACAACAACAACAAAAAATCAATGGATGCTAAAACTAGTGGATGAAAATTGGGATTTAGTATTTATTTTGTACTTAGAAGTCCTAGGAACTTCTGATAGACTGAATGTAGGAAAAAGGAAAAAAAAAAAAGAAAAATCGAGGATCAATCTTGGGTTGTAATTCAAGCAACTAGAAAAATAATAGTGTTGCTTAATGAATTACAAATGTCTTGAGGCAGTACAAATGTGACATAAGGCAGAGTGAAATCAAGCAATCCATTTTGGATATGTCAAGTCTGAGGCACCTGTTTAGTCATCCAAGTGTCAGTAACAAGAAGGCATTTAGCCCTGGTTGGTGGCATAGTGGATAAGGTGCCAGCCTGCAAAACCAAAGGTCACTGGTTCAATTCCCCAGCCAGAGCACATAACCAGGTTGTAAGCCAGGTCTCCAGCCAGGTCCTCAGCTGGAGGCAAGTGAAAGGCAACCATATATAGATGTCTCTTTCCCTCTCTGCATCTCTCCCTACCCCTCTCTCTAAAAATAATTAAAATTTTTTTTAAAAAGGCGGTTAGACATATCTAAAGGTCAACAGAATTCAGAGGTAGAGGCAGAAATTTGGGATTTATTCAAAATAGTGAAAAACTAAAAGTAAACTAAGTTCTCAATAATAGGGCAAGAAAGTGTACATTTATATAATAAGTATGATTTACTTCATGCTTTTTAATCTAGAAAAATATTAGAAATATCCCAAGTTAAAGAAAAAAAAGTATCCTAATTCTGTAAGTACATGGGCACACCTTCAGGGAAAAATATGAAAAATTATACTTCCAAAGTATTTATTATATCAAGGTAGAAATACAGGTAATTTTTACTCTCTTTATACATTTCCATATTGCCTGAAACTCCTACAATAAACCTGTATATCTTATTTTTCCTAATTAAAAAAAATAATATCAAACAGGGAGGAATTTAAGAAATGAATTAAAAATCATGTAAAAATCCTATTACCCAGAGATAAATGGCAATTAATTTGTGATCTTTATTTCATACATTTCCCTATGAATTCATACATACATGTGTAATTTTACATAAATGAGATCATATAATACAGACTAATTACTTACTGCTTCTTCCTCACATTCTCCATGAAAAAAAAAAACTGCAATGTTAATAACCAGATGTATATCCTTCACCCTTCTCCATGCTCGACTTTACTTTGCAACCCCAAACAATAAAGCTACATTAATTTTGGGAAATAAAATGTTCTACTACATGATTTAAAATATATCACTTGCAGATATTTACTCAGTTTATACAGGGACACCAAATAAACAATAGCATAAAGATTTTCTTACCTTGCTGGTTTGTGGTACTGGCAAAGAAAATCAAACCTTTCATCTGGCACAGGTACTCTGCTCTCATTTGGATCAATAGTACAGAATGGGAAGTTTTCTGCTGAAGCCTGACTATTGGTTAAGACATTGAAGAAGGTAGATTTTCTAAAATGGATAAAAACAATTGAATCAATTCTTAGGCTAACATTGAGAAAAATTTATCTCACTCTCATTTCAATGCTCAAGTAAGATCCATAAAATTTATAAACCAAGCAGTGAAGATGGTGGGGAGGAAGAATACATTTTTACTAACAGGAATTAATAAAATTTACAATGCCATTCATGATTTATAATTAGGTTATGTTTCTATCTCAGACTATTTGAAAAATGTTTTAACCAAAGAATCTTTATTATAAATGATAGCTAGTCCCATATCACATCACAAATCAATTCCATTCCTAATGCACCTGGTAGTACCAGTCTACCACTTCACCTCTATCTAATGTAAGCTTCTCTAGCATAAACGTAGACATATGTACATCTGGTTAGGTCACTCACTTCCTGAGCAGTCTGAATTGGAGACTAGAAGATGCTAATTGTCTAATACAGAATGGGAAATTGTAGTTCAGACTCCCTTCTAATTATTAGTATGTAACGATTACTGCTAAGTCTAGAATTATGAAAGTCAAAATGTTAATTTTTTCAAGGTATAACAAATTTTAGAAGCTACTGATAATGAATAGGTTGGTCAATAAATTTCTAATTATCTGATTTTTATCAGGTAATACATGCTCAGAGAATGCCAACTCATATTAACACCAGTCACAATTTTTTTTAATGACTATGGTGCCAAAAATCATAGATTAAAATCCAAAACAAAATGGAATTTAAAGGTTTGTTGATCTACAACATAAAATTAAAGTACAAAAAAAGTTTGTTGATCTTAATTTTCCTTTCTCCAGAAATAGATCCTTGATATGAGAATTTAAAATAAAAATTAGTTATATAATTTTTAAAACTACAGGAATTAGGAAAGTAGTGAAGGATTACATGAGAGAATTGTGAGACTGGTGCTTGCTAACTCTAGCTAGGCATGATTATGTCAAAATATTTGCATATTGACCAACTTTTATAACAAAAGAATACTCAAAAGTATAACGGTTGTGTCAGGATAGTAGGATTATGATAATTACTGTCTTTTCCAAACATAGTTTTAAGGTAATAATACCTATTAAGATGAGATATAAGCCTACATTCATCAGGAAAAAATTACACATACTACAGTTATCTTATTGATCTTTTTAAACCAAAGAACCAGTCTAGTCCTTTTTTGACTCTGAGAACCTTATAAGAGAGTAATGAACAAAAAACAACAATCAAGGCTTATCTAAATACTACTGGTGAGAAGTATATTTTGGAAACAAGACACTTAAAACATGTACCTGCTTATAGGTCTTTAAATATTGCTCTTATATCACATTCAGACTAAACATTTTTTAAAGTAGAAATGTGGTAAAATAGCCACTTAAATCATTACATTGATGTTTCTCTCCGTCTCCTCTCTCTGGAAATAATAAATAAAATCTTAAACAAAAAAAAAAAATGATGAAATCATTACTGGTTGCTTACAGCACCACTGCTCAAATCCAGTAGCTTTCAAATACCTGCCTATAATAGAATCAGCTGAGAAGGTAAAGGCATACATCAACAAGCCTCTTTCAAAACTTGGCCCCAATATTTTAAAAAGATCTCAGGTGATCCAGATGTAAAATCAGTTTTAGAACCACTGGGTTAGATTCAAACTCAGCTAACAACCCACTGAATAATAACAACTGTCTTAAAATTTATATTGGCAACCTCTATGAGCCTGGTAATAATCCAGAACTCTGGGAATGACAAGAAGAAATCACTAGATTTTGTAAAACTAGATTTTTTTTTTCTTTCTTTTTTTTTAAAGATTTTATTTCATTATTTTTAGAAAGAGGGGAAGGGAAAGAGGCAGAGAGGGAGAGAGACATCAATGTATGGTTGTGCTTCATCTGCCTCCAGCCACAGACCTGACTGGAGACCTGGTTTGCAACCTGATTATGTGCCCTGGCTGGAGAATAGAACCTGCGACCTTTGGGTTCGCAGGCCAGCGCCTTATCCACTGTGCTACCAGCCAGGCAA
>PVIW01017391.1:0-14149 GCA_004026585.1 Noctilio leporinus
TTACACAATGGAATTCTATATAGCAGAAAGAAAGAAGGAACTTGTACCCTTTGTAACAACATGGATGGAACTGGAGAGTATTATGCTTAGTGAAATAAGCCAGTCAGTGAAGGACAAATATCATATGATCTCACCCATTACGGGACAATAATGAGCAAAACTAACAACAAGCAAAACAGAACCAAGTATATGAATACAATGAATAGGCCGTCAGTGGTCAGAGGGAAAGGGGATGTGGGGAGTGGGGAGGCAGAGGCAAGAAAGGGGAGCAGCTTAGACAAGAACCTAGTGTAAAGGAACCATGGACATGGACAACAGGTGGGATTGACTTTGTGGGGAATGGGTGGGTGGGGAGGGGGACACAAAGGAGCAAAAAGGGGATGGATGCAATACAACAATAATAAAATTTTTAAAAAAAAGAAAGAAAAAGAAAAGTTGGCATGCTTTATTGCAGGCGGCAGCAGGCTAATGACTAAAAGGATGTCTGCATTCCACACATGGTTTGTTCACCCTGGACAATAGTGGTGTGTGCCTAGGTTACAACTGGGGCACTTTATATAGTACACCTTGGAACAAAGGGGGCCCTGTATGCACTAGAACAAAGAGGTGGTGTACCCAAAGGCAACACCTGCCTGTGCAAGGACGCTATGGGGGCCACTCCTGGGCTCAGGGACAAAATGAGCTTCAAGGCTAGCTAGCTGGCAGGTTTCAGTGTAAGGACCAGCCAGATACAGAGAGGAACAGGGACCAGCCCCCCATCCTGACAGCCTCCAAGCATTTTAGCTACTTGTAGTCAATACCTTTACTTGAGAGAGTATTTATGTTACCTTACAAAGAACATCTGCTCTCAAGTCAGGTAGAGATGGTCACATTATGTCCAGGCTCTAATTAATTGTATGCTCCAGTCAATTTTAATTTCAGCTCTTAGCTTTAAGTGTTTCATTTCTAAAAGGAGAATGATGCACCATACATAGTCTTAAGAATTAAAAATAACATTATAAAGTGTTTTTCAGACATAGAAATGTATTAATTCATTATTGTGATGCTTCCTTGTCTGATATCACCTCAATAAAATAATTTTGAATGAGTGTATTCAACAGTCTCATGTAATATGTGTAGGGAGAAGACCCCACTTAAATTTACCTTATGCTTTCTCCTTCACACTAATTTAAAAAGTAATTGAATTATGAACCTGTTATATTATTACTTAAAGAATATTCATTTGAGATAAAAACAAAAATAGTAAAAACAAAACAAAAAAACTAGTTATACTACTCATGTTCCTGTGATTCAGCAAACATAAAACCTAAGCAAATTTTGAAAAAAATTAGAATGAAAAGAGAAAAATAGTTTAACCTTCTTTATCAATTAATATCTATATCAAATATTAAGCCAGTTTCAAAGCAACTTTCTAGATTAAATTTTTGTAAGAGGAAATGTGAAGGATGAGAAATTATGATTATATTACAGTGTTGATAGTAGTGGAACTTCATATATTGTATTCTTGATATATAGCAAGAACTAAATGTATGAGTATAATTCAACATAATATAGTTGCAATTAAAATTCTGCCAAAGATTTATGGTCTTGGGAAAAGCAACCGATCATTGAGTAGGAACTAAATTATTCTTAGATCACTTTATATGTGGCACAGCAGTTGCCTCACTCACTTATTAATCAATGTATTCCCAAGTCAAAGTACCATTCTTACTATCTAGAAACACTGTGGATAATAAGTAGTTACATGTTCTTCATAATAGCAGAGGCAAAAAAAAAATAGTAGAAAATCATGATATAAAGCTTAGGTGACTGGGGTTAATTAGTATCCTATAAGTTATGTTTACTTATCTTTTTATTTTTTTAACAGGAGTGCTTTATTCAGATGGTTGGTGACCTGAGAAGATGGGTAGTTTGCACCCTACCAGACTGTCTTAAGTTCTATTATAAATAGGCCCTTTTTATAAGGAGAAAAAAGGTGTGGGTAAGGGGGTTGGAATTCAGGAAAATGTTAATGAGATCAAAGTTGCAGCATCCTTTGTCCTGAGCAGAGGTCTTTGTGTCCTGAGTTGAGGTCTTCTTGCCCAGGAACCAAGGTGTGTTATTCCTCCAGTTCCTAAAAAGAATAGATGGCATCACTGATAGGCTCTTGTGAGACAGGCCAGTAATCCAGGACAAGTGGCATAGAGAAACTGAGACATAGCTGAACAAACTGACACTAGGTCACTTCCCTAGAGGTAACATCTAAGCCTTATGTTTACTTATCTTAAAAATAGATATTATGTTTACTAAATAATTAATTCAATCATCAACAGAATTGGATGGCTGAGCCAGGAGGAATACATTTCAAACAGTCAAAATTGTTAATCTGATTAAATAAAAACCTAGTATTGATATTTTTTTCCTTCATAATGTTTATCATTTTTTATAAAAATATTTTATTTATTATTTTTAAAGACAAGGGCAGAGAGGGAGGAAGAAAGGGAGAGAAGCATCAATGTATGGTTGCCTTTCACCTGCCTCCAGCTGGGGACCTGGCTGGAGACCTGGCTTGCAACCTGGTCATGTGCCCTGACTGGAAATTGGATCAATGATCCTTGGGTTTACAGGCCGGCACCCATCCATTGAGCCACACCAGCCAGGACTGGTTATCATTTTTTGAAAAATTAGACCAGATAGTATAGTAAACCCTGATCTTGAAGGTAATAAGGCAAATCATATTTCCAGAAATTAGTACAATATTCTATTTTGTAAATTCAAGAATAGTTGTGGCTCCAACTATTGCTTTAGTAATTAGTCCTATGCATATTCTTTTAGAATAATTTTCATTGCAATTACAATGAACTTATAAATACATCTATTTTGTAGAGAAAATTAATACTCCACTAAATAGAATTACAATATACTTTTATTGTAGCATTTATATTCTAATTAGTTTATCATTAAACGTATCATTTGACATTATATAAAACAATAATAAGAGCAAAAAATGACAGATAACTTGTTTGGAACATTTATTCTGTGAGAAATTGTACAAAGCATTATAAAATGTTAAATTTCACCTAGTGTTACACTGCATAGTAAATAAGGAAGTGATGGGTGGAGACATAATCTGCTCCATGACATAGCTATTTTGTGATGGAGTCAGGAATAAAGTATACAGGATTTTATTCAGGAGAAAAAAGCAACATAGAAAATCTCCAGGATTATGTACTTCAGTTTTCCATTGATTAAAATGATATGTTTTACAATAAAACTAAAGCTACAACATACATCAAAATCAATTTACCTTGTTCAAAGCAGAAGATAAAATGAACTTGAATCTGAGCAATGTCCAAAACATTGATAAATCTATACTTAATACTACATAGGGGAACATCATTTTGAAACATTCAGGACTCATTAGTGAAATAAGACTTTTTGACTAGTTGTTATCTAAGGTCTTTTTAGATTTAACATTCTGTGTCTTATTATTTACTCAGAATCATCAAAGAAAAAACCACCAATATAATCACGAAACAAGGACTGGGTGAGGTGATCCTTGTAACCTATGAAATGAGACATGATTGAAGAATTTTCTCTTGATAATAACCTAGTTATTAGTATCTATTAATAAGATACTATTACTAAGAAATTTCTCTATTTCAAGAGAGGAAATGGCAGATGAAAATTGTCAACACTTGATTTTGAATGGTATAGAGTGTGAGGAAAAAGAATTGCCAGGAACAAAGGGAGGAAGGGGAAGTGACATTTACTGAAATGGTGAACTCTGGCAAGGGATGAGGGGTAAGTTTGAGAGGAGTCTTGAATTTTTTTGGATATGTACAGCTTGATGAAATGTCTTAGGTATGAGATTAGTCACTTGGGTTGAATTATTCAATAAATAGAAGTAATGAAAAAAGAGTATGTTAAGACTAAAATATATTGCTAAATTATACTTCAAAGAGTTCATACAATTTATTATGCCCACTGGTGTTGTATGAGAGTGAACATTTTTTCACAATGTTGCCAGGTGTTAATATTTAATATCTACAGATATATTAGCCAACTTTACAGGCCAAAACAAGATGGCATCTTTCAAGGAAGAAACATAATAAAGGTTGCTTTAAAAAGCTAACTCTTTGGACAAGTGGGATTGACTCTGACGGGGGGAATGGGTGGGTAGGGAAGGGGAGAAAGAGGAAGGATGTAATACAAGAACAATAAAATTCAAGCATTTTAAAAAATTAACTCTGTGATGTACATTCTATCCAAAGATGTCATCAATGGCTATAAAAGGATGAAATAGTTAATAAAAATTATGACTTTTTAGAAAATAAATATTGTTTGGGTGGCAAGACATAAAGTCCTCAATTTTAGATTTGGTGAGTGTGAAGTAATTGTGAAATAAAAATTACCCATCAAAGCAAATATTGGTGACCTGATATGTCAGTCATCAAGTACTGCATCACAAATTACCAAAAGCATGGAGGCATAAAAAAAAAAAAAACAACATGCATTGATTATCTCATGATGTACCTAACTCAGGCATCTGAGCCATGGTTTTACTGGACTAGGTTCAGGGTCTTACAAGACTGTAGTCAGGGTGTTGCTGGGCCGAGTTTTTTTCTGGGGCTCAGTGTTCTTTTCCAAGCTCACATAATTGGTAGAATTCAATGTTTTATTATTACAGGACTGAGGTGTCCCCATTTTTTTCTTTTATTGCTGTCAGCCAGGGCTGTGCTCAGCTACCTTCAGTTCTTTGCAATGTAGCCCTTAGGAAAATTCACTCTATTCTGCGAACATTGAGTCTTATAATGTCACCTAACCTAACCACCTTCCCATACACTAATGGTTAGAGGCAATGTACACATTTCTCCCACACTGAAGGAGAGGGTGCAATTCATGATCACCTGAGGGTATAGTCGTCACACCTAGCCTTCAGGTTACCAATATGTACTGCCCTTGCAGTGAAAATAGAATTCCTATTCTTTGGTTATAATATACGTGGTTACAAGTATCAGAATTCCTTTCTAAAAATAAATAAAAATTAGTGTGTTACTATCTTACAATGTAAAAAGGATGAGCTAATGATAGAGAAATTCTACTATCAATGTTGCAAGTTTGTGAAGAAGGTAATGATCCCCCATGGCTTGCATGCTGTCTTGCTCCTCCTGGTCACAGATTGGGTTCACTAAGTTTCAGGCTTCGTATACAGACATCAAGCAATGAAGAGACATGGTGTCTTTCATTCACATTTAATAAGGAGGAAAATTTCCCAGACTTCTCCGATCTGCCAGGTGGAATTAAATGACATGACTGGCTTTAGCAGTGGGTGCTTGGGAAAGTATGGGTCACTTTCAGATTCTAGAGTTTTGGAAAGAAATCTTTCAGTGAAGATGGAGCAGCATGGCTGTTGGGTGTAGCAACAGAAACCTCTTTTGTGTTATTAAAAATGTTTTTTAATGAAAAAATAACACCTTTTATCAAAACTTACATACAGATACATTGAATATACCCAAAACTTGTAGAGCAAACTATAATACATGCCTCTGAAGAGACTCAAATTTTCATCTTATCAATAAGAAACATCTGTTTTATTTCAGTTTTAACTTTGACTCTTGCAGAGAAATGTGTTTCTAATCTTTCATATAATGGCTGCTCTGAAAGAAAGGAAATTCCAGTGAGATAATTCCCACCCTTCTCATCCCCACACTCACTAGAAACAAAGTGCCATCCTCCAGAGTTCAAAGAGCCTCATGATTAGAAATCTTGATAAGCAACCATGTTTTAGATCTCCTTTCAATATAGTCCATACAATGTGCCCATTTCAGTTTCTGATCCAAGGAAAGCTTTGCATGCAAGGTGACACAGCTTGTTGTGGGCGTGTTGTGAATGATGCTTTGGCTCAAGTCAAACAGAACTCCCTCCTGTTATTCCTACTTAAAAGAAAAATACCATTTGAAGGCCCAAGATAAGGCAACAAATTGGCCATATTCTAACAATGTCTATGGTTTTCTGTGACAGTAGGCACATTTAAAGTTCTTAAACAAAATTGCAGTTTCAAATGGCTTGACTATCTTCTTGCATCATGAGCATTGTTTCAAAAAATTTCCAAGCACTAATATATTTAGGGTCCAGTTGCGGGCTTTCTGTAAACAAGTAATTTCCCTAAATTTTGTGTCTTCATTCATCTGTTATTGTTGATAGATGGCAAAGTATCTCAAAGGAATTTTGTTCTGGCAATTGAGCATTTCTGAAATTTTATTTATTTTTTTATAATATGAATTCCAAACTTTTATGGCTTGTTTAATTGACAAAAAATTATTTTGCAGATGTGACAAAAATTTATTAAAACACACAAATTTGAAATCAGGACTTTTATAATTAAATAATTAATATAACACACAGTTTAAAATAATAGCAGTTGATCAGTGGAATAAATATTGCCCAAAGCTAACACATGTTTTATCTTAGATGCCTTGTAGAGAAAATACAATTTTATTATTTAAAAAAAAAAAAAAACAACTTTAAATCACCTACTATTTATTCCAGCCTTTCACAAAGTGATGCTCTTTTTTTGAGGGTATTGTTATTTTACCCTAACATGAGTTAGGATGCATTCAAAAAACAAGTCTTATTATTAAAAACAAGTATTGCTGAATTTCAAATTAACTTACTTAAAATCCCTATTTAGTTAGGAATAACCTGGATATGCTATTAAACATAAAATTGAATTTATACAACAAAATAACTTCTTATAAACACTTTATTTTGGGGTTTATAAATTAGATCACCTCTTCAATGTTTAGGATAACTTCAATAACATTCATTCCATTGTTGGATCATTCCAGCTAAAGCTTGTTTCCCATTTACCTGAAGAGCCAAGAGTACTTTAGCTATGTTCCTCTACTGATTGTGTTTCCCACATCATATCATATTTACATTCCTGTCTCATCTATCCATAAGCAATTGGAAGATAAGATATAAGCTTTCCTATCACATAAAGCCTCTGTAAATCATTAATGTTAAATATTATGGATGTTTAAATGTTGAATAAGTTGTAAGTCCTATAGTTGATGCTTTTCTAATACTAAAGAGACTGCTTAGTTATAATAGACTTTAACTATTAAGATAGCTATTGAATATATCTTCTTGAAAATCTCTTGATGTAAAGTAAATATATAAAGATTTACAAAATAGATACATGATTAATAGCCATATTACTAAACTACTTCGTCAGATGATACTTATATATTTAAGTGAGAAGAATGTGGGTCAAAATGAAAGGAATGTTACTATTTTAACTAAAAATAGGTACCTATTCTGTTTAAGAAGCCCTTATATCAGCAAAATAAGGACATTTAGGTAGTATTTTTGTCTTCATTGCACAGGTGTTGAAACCTACCCAAGTTAACAAAGCCAAAAAGCAATAGAAGAGGAATTCAAAGCCAAGAAGGTTGATATTGAATATAATATGCTAAACCACCACTTGGTATGGAAAATTTGGAGACACATAACCAAAAATTGTGGTGGGAAAAAGGAAATTTAGATCTTAAATAAAATGCCTGCAAATTGTTTCTTAAATTTAAGGATTGTAGCACATCCAGATCTGAGATGTCACTTGAGCTCCCAAGTGGACTTAGAAGCATAGAGATGGCTTAGTTAGAACATCTGCTTTGGCTCCTGTTTCCCTAAAATAAGAAAGAATAAGGATATAATTTTTTAGGATTGTATAATACATGGGACAAATAAGTAATGACTTGTCTTTCTCTTTTAAGTTCTGAAACAGATGCAAAAATATTTCAATAAAAACATCATTTTTACTATTATAAAGCTGAATACAGGTCATGGCTTTTGATCTGTGAACAAACTGAGTAGTAATACTGCTACTGAAATTGAACCCCTTACTGCTATTCTCTTTCCTGTCTCCCTCTACACCAGACTAGTTCTAAGCAATGACAACCTGGCAGATTATCTGTCTGTGATATTAGGTTCTACTTGTATTCCATTCGTTGAGAGTTTGCCCTCACTTTTTTTCTATCCTGCCTCATCTTCACTGGCTTTGTAGGACACCATGGATATCACATTGGGTTTCTCAGCCCATCACTTCATCTTATTTTAGAGCAAAGAGCAAACCAGATTGCATTGTGTTAGCAGGAAGGAAGATTCAAAATGAGAGGCACAGACAGAACTGTGTCAGTCTACTCAAGCCCTTCCTAATTCACCTAGGAAACAAGTCATTCACCCTTGAGGAAGAGTGAGTCACAGAGAAAAGGTGGGGTTGTTCTGGGTGATTT
Organism: Noctilio leporinus; assembly: GCA_004026585.1. NCBI lineage: Eukaryota > Metazoa > Chordata > Mammalia > Chiroptera > Noctilionidae > Noctilio > Noctilio leporinus. The sequence goes on from PVIW01017391.1 coordinate 8,277, forward strand.
CCTCAATGGTAACATGAGGAATGAAGTCAGGGAAATAGGGGGTGTCCCCCAAAGGATGAAAACTTCCGGAATGGAAATAAATGGCTGGGATGGGGCGGAACATACCAAACTTTCTAGAGCAGGCTAACAGGAATCTAAATAGCATAGTCCCAGTTATTCAAAAGATCAAAATAGGAGAGAATGGGATTAGAAAGCTAAGCATAATAGTTAAAATAAAAATAGAATGAGTTAGATACAAAAGAAACTCTAAGAAAATGACTTTCAAGGAGAAACACCATTAAAATTTTTTTGATAAAATTATTAAGAATTCCAATGGAAAAAAATAAAGTGAATTCTGTATTGGCTTCCCTTGGCTTGCCTAGCAAATTCAATACTTTCAGCTTTGTCATACCTTAGATCTCATTATGATATGAAGAGATTGCATAGAGACTTCCTAGTAAGATGAGTTTTAGTTTTAATTACAAAAGGAATTGATAATCATTGTAAAAATAATTAGAATGACAAAAAGGAAAAAGTTAACTTTCCGTGCTCATCCTATACAAAATTCTTCTAAGTAATTTACATATAATAGCTAATCTAATCACCAGAATAACTAAAACAGGTACTATTACTATTAACATTTTAAATGGAGAAAATGAGCCACTGATATTCACATATTTTGAATTTGGGAATCCAAGATTTTGAAATCAGAGAATCCAGTTCTTAACATAACATCTAATAAAAGCTCTCAAAATCTAACAGCATCATAAATTCCACCACCTGAATATAATAATCTTAGTTTATTATGAGTTCTTAATTTTTCCAATTTAAACATATAAATACACATATATGCCTTTTCTAGTGAAATGCTTAATAAAACATATAACTTTTCTACAATGTGATATATGTATATTTCTATTAATATTTAAGAACATTTTATATAGTATGTATATTTTAATGTTATAATATACATATCAATATTTCCAACTCATTAATAACATTTCAAAATTATTTACTTAAGCCTTTGCTATTTCAATGATTAAAAATTATTGTAAAAAAGACAGTCCTGATTTAATTTCAGTTTCCATGACACTTTAGTAAGAGGACTGCAGGCTGCTTTCTGAAAGAATGCCATTCATATATATTCAAGGAAAGAGACACCAATCACTTAATATTCTAACTAAAAATTTCCTGAACTTGAATAATATTATAACCCTTCTTAGAAAGGGATTTCCTAATCTCCAAAATTATTTGATTATCTACAAATACATTTTTAAATTTTATGGTTTAATTTTCACAATTTAATTTTAATTCACCTTAAGTTGTTTGTATTTAAAATATAAGATTTATTTTCATACTGTAAATAAGCATTTAAGATCTTTCCTCAAAAAATGAGTTGTTCCAACATTGTTTGTAAATAATCCATGTTTATCTTTGATGTGAAGTGTTGAAAAAATTATAATTTATTATAAATTAAAAAGCACTAAGTATGTTTAAGGCCATTTATCTCATTCATGGATCATTTATTATTATAGAAGTATCACATTGTCCTGATTATGGTAATTTTCTAATATGAAAACTTGTCTATTAGGATGATTTCCCCTTTTTAAATTCTCCATTCAGGCATTATTCTAAATAGAAAGAAATAAATAAAGTCTTCTTTTGATTTCTGCAGGCTTATTCTGCAGAAATAAGATCCACTCATTTGGCTAAAGTGCAAAGTATGTGGTTTCATGTTCAATTTGTAGTTCATCAATCTGCCATTTAGTAAATAGCTATCGATTACCTTCTCTTTTCCAGGAACCATACAATGGTTTGAGGATATATTGGTGGACAATTTGTAATGAGCTGTGCCTTTATGGAGTTTTCAGGCTATTAGAGATGGCATAACTTAAACAAATTATGACAAAGATGATACGTTAAAAATGAAATATAGGGATGGTGTACCTACAGAAAGCAGGAGTAACAGTCTGCAGAGTCAGGATAATTTTCCATGAGGAAATGGTGTTCAAGTTTTCACATAGAGTATCAGGACATCTTAGTCAATAAAGATGGTAGAAGAAGCAAATTTGATAAAAAGGGGATGGATGTAATAAAACAATGATAAAGTTAAATTAAAAAAGAAAAAAAAAACATATATCTACTTGTGTATTTGCTTTTGTAAATTTTCTCAAGTTACAGTGTAAGCTCTACAAGAGCAGTGTCCTTTTTATTCATCAGTGTAGGCATAAAAAAAAAAAAAGAAAAAGGAGTAGGAAAAGGGAGAGGAGTAGAAGGAAAACATCATGTTTGAAAAGACTGAAGACAGGTGAGGATGTTTGTTGTAGAATTGAAGTGTCTATTGTGTCTAGCATGCAAAAAGTAAGAAGTAAAGCAGATTTTGAAGAGTTTTAAAGGCCATATTAAAGAATTAATTTAGAGCAGCATTATTTGCAATAGCCAAATGCTAGAAATAGACTAAGTGCCCATCAGTGGATGAATGAATTAAAAAACATTTACACAGTGGAATACTACACAGCAGAAAGAAAGAAGGAACTCCTACTTTTTGCAACAACATGAATGGAAATGGAGAGTATTGTGCTTAGTGAAATAAACCAGTCAGTGAAAGACAAATACTATATAACCTAACCCAATATAGGAGACTAGTTAATAAAACAAACAAACAAGCAAAATAGAACCAGAGACATGGTAACAAGGACCAGACTTTCAGTATGCAGAGGGGAGGAGTGGGGAGGAAGAGACAAAGAAAGGGAACACTTTAATCAAGGAACTAGTATAAATGACCTATGGACATGGACAACATGTGGAATTGACTCTGGGAGATGGGATAGGGAGGGTGGGGCAGAGGAGAGCAATGGGGGAAAAAGGAAATAAATATAATGCAACAACAATAAGTTAATTTTAAAAAGAATTAATTTAATGCTAATAGCACTGGAAAACCACTAAGAGGCATTAAGAAGGAAAATGATAATTAGAGATTTTTCTTTTTAAAAGATCATGTGACTGCAATTATGAGTATGGATTTGACAAGTAGGAAGATACAATATGGGGATTTCTTATTGGATTAGAATAGTAGCAACAGTGATACAATAAGGGGAGAGAGTAATAATTCATGCAGGCAGTAGAAAATCAGGATTTAATTCCAAGTTTCATGGCTTGAGAACAAGGTAAAATGAGAAGTGAAGAAATTGACAAGTAAATTGCTGGTCATATGACTGTGGAGTATTCATGGCATATCTACATAGCTATACCCCAAAAAACCAGCTCAACCTCATTCTACTTGAATTTAAGCAAAACATCTTTGGTGCATATTAATCAACTCTGTAATTGTTTTTTCTCTTTCTAAAGTTTCTGTATTAGTGTCATAAAACATGAGTTGAGATAGTCTTATCAAATTTTCACATGACAAAAGTAGGTATAAAATAAAAGTAATGTAGTTAAATAGACATAAAATAAAGATAATATATTTTGTATATGATTGCTACGAATGTCAAATAACTCCTTAGCCCTATCTGAAGTACCAAGTGCTCGATAATTGTTAACTTAAACAATTTTTATTTATTATTTTTCAGATAGAGGGGAGGGGAGAGAGGCAGGAAGGGAGAGGAACATCAATGTATGGTTACCTTTCACCTGCATCCAGCTGGGGACCTGGCTGGAGATCTGGCTTGCAACCTGGTTATGTTGCCCTGGCTAGAACTTGAACCAGCTACCTTTGGGTTTATAGGCCAGTGCCTTATCCACTGTGCCACCAGCCAGGGCCAAATGTTAACTTTTTAATAGCTTGGTAATATTTTCAGGAGAAAAAAAATGTGACAGCACTGAAGAGGTATAAAGTAATAGAGATAACTATACAAATACAGTTATTTCAAAAAGAAAATTCAACAGCAGAATAGAGAAGTCATGAAACTACTCAGTTTGTGAACAAAAGTTCCATAGATTCTACTTACATGAAAATAGCTTGTTTTGAGTCCACAGTGCATAAGTATTGAAGCAGCTGATGGTGAGAGAGAACTATGCCCTGCACTAGACAGAAGTTATATGAAAGGTTGTCTTTAAATTTTAGTATCACATGGAGGATTGTATTCATCAACCAATACAATGAAAGACTCAGAAAAAAAGACTCACAAGAAAAAGGTTTGACATCATTATTATTTTTGCTTGGAAAAAGTTATAGAGAAATTAAAAAAAAAAACCATGAAATATAGTTACTAACAATCAGCTTTTCTAGAAAACAAATACTGATTGTGTAAATTTTTTAAGAAATCTCTTTTGAACGGAAAGACTTACTGTAAAAATTAAATCCATAAAACCTCATCAAGAAGTTAGCTTTTTGCATTTGATAACATACAGCAACCATTTATGATAAAAACCCTCAGCAAAATGGGAATAGAGGGAGCATATCTCAACATCATAAAGGCCATCTATGAGAAACCTGAAGCCAACATTGTACTTAATGGACAAAACCTAAAAGCTTTACCCCTAAGATCAGGAATGAGACAAAGCTGTCCACTTTCTCCACTTCTATTCAACATTGTCTGGGAAGTTCTAGCTATAGCCATCAGAGAAGAAAAAGGAATCAAAGGTATCCAAATTGGAAAGGAGGAAGTCAAACTGTCATTATTTGCAGATGATATGATAGTGTACATACAAAACCCGATTGGCTCCACCAAAAATTGACTCAACCTAATAAGCAGATTTAGCAAAATAGCTAGGTATAAAGTCAATATCCAGGAATCAAAAGCATTTTTGTATACCAATAATGAAACAACAGAAATAGAAGCAGAAAACAAATCCCATTTACCATAGCAACAAGAAAAATAAAGTACTTGGGAATAAACTTAACTAAGGAGGTAAAAGACCTGTACTCAGAAAACTACAGAAAAATGAAGAAAGAAATCAAGGAAGATACAAATAAATGGAAGCATATACCATGTTCGTGGATGGGAAGAATTAACATCATGAAAATGTTCATACTACCCAAAGCAATCTACAGATTCAATACAATCCCAATTAAAATACCAATGACAGACTTCACAGAAATAGAAAAAATACTTCAAAAATTTATATGGAGCCAAAAACGCCCACGAATAGCCACAGCAATCTTGAGAAAGAAGAACAAGGTAGGAGGAATCACAATCCCGGACTTCAAACTACAAGGCTATTGTCATCAAAACAGCCTGGTATTGGCATAAGAATAGACACATAGATCAATGGAACAGAATAGAAAGCCCAGAAATTAACCCAGGATTCTATGGTCAATTAATATTTGATAAAGGAGGAAGGAACATAAAATGGAGTAAAAACAGTCTCTTCAACAAATGGTGTTGGGAGAACTGGACACCAACATGCAAAAAGATAAAACTAGACCACCAATTTACACCATACACCAAAATAAACTCAAGATGGATAAAGGATTTAAATATAAGCAATGCCACCATAAAGGTCCTAGAGAAAAATATAGGCAATAAACTTTTGGATATCCTATGCAGAAATATGTTTACTGATACTTTACTAAGGGCAAAGGAAATAAAAGAACAAATCAACAAATGGGACTATATCAAATTGAAAAGCTTCTGTTCAGCTAAAGAAAATATCAGCAAAATTCAAAGGGAACCAACTGTATGGGAAAACATAATTGCCAATGATACCTCAGACAAAGGTCTCATCTCCAAAATATATAAAGAACTAATGTGACTCAACACCAGGGAGACAGACAGCCCAATTAAAAAAATGGGCAAAGGACCTGAACAGACAACTCACTGAGGAAGATATACAAAGGGCCCAGAGGCATATGAAAGAATGCTCAACATCACTAGTCATCAGAGAGATGCAAATTAAAACCACAATAAGATACCACCTCACACCTGTCAGAATGGCAATCATCAGCAAAT
>PVIW01017392.1:0-14147 GCA_004026585.1 Noctilio leporinus
TCCCCCCATCCCTTTTCCCCCTGACCACTGAAGGCCAATTCATTGTATTCATATATTTGGTTCTGTTTTGCTTATTGTTAGTTTTGCACATAATTGTCCCTTTTTTTAATTGGGCTGTCTGTCTTCCTGGTGTTGAGTTGCATTAGTTCTTTATATATTTTGGAGATCAAACCCTTGTCTGAGGTATCATTGGAAATTATGTTTTCCCATACAGTTGGTTCCCTTTGAATTTTGCTGATGTTTTCTTTAGCTGAACAGAAACTTTTCAATTTCATATAGTCCCATTTGGTGATTTGTTCTTTTATTGCCTTTGCCCTTGGTGAAGTATCAATAAACATATTTCTGCATAGGATATCCAAAAGTTTACTGCCTATATTTTTTTCCAGGACCTTTATAATGGCATTGCTTAAGTTTAAGTCCTTTACCCACCTTGAGTTTATTCTGGTGTATGGTGTAACTTGGTGGTATAGTTTTATCTTTTTACATGTTGCTGTGCAGTTCTCCCAACACCATTTGTTGAAGAGACTGTTTTTACTCCATTTTATGTTCCTTTCCCCTTAGTCAAATATTAGTTGACCATAGAGTCCTGGGTTAATTTCTGGATTCTCTATTCTGTTCCATTGATCTATATGTCTATTCTTATGCCAGTACCAGACAGTTCTAATAACAGTAGCCTTGTAGTACTATTTGAAGTCTGGTATTGTGGTTCCACCTACCTTATTCCTCTTTCTCAAGATTGCTGTGGCTATTTGTGGGTGTTTTTGGCTTCATATAAATATTTGAAGTATTTTTTCTATTTCTGTGAAGTCTGTCATTGGTATTTTGATTGGGATTTCATTGACTCTGTAGATTGCTTTGGGTAGTATCAACATTTTAATGATGTTGATTCTTCCCATCCATGAACATGGTATATGCTTCCATTTATTTGTGTCTTCCTTGATTTCTTTCTTCATTGTTCTGTAGTTTTCTGAGTACGGGTCTTTTACCTCCTTAGTTAACTTGATTCCTAGGTACTTTATTTTTCTTGTTGCTATGGTAAATGGGATTTGTTTTCTCGCCTCTATTTCTGTTGTTTCATTATTGGTATACAAAAATGCTTTTGATTTCTGGATATTGACTTTATACCCAGCTATTTTGCTAAATTTGCTTATTGGGTTGAGTAAGTTTTTGGTGGAGCCAATCGGGTTTTGTATGTACACTATCATATCATCTGCAAATAATGACAGTTTGACTTCCTCCTTTCCAATTTGGATGCCTTTGATTCCTTTTTCTTCTCTAAGGGCTATAGCTAGAACTTCCAAGACAATGTTGAATAGTAATGGGGAAAGTGGGCAGCCTTGTCTCGTTCCTGATCTTAGGGGGAAAGCTTTCAGTTTTTGTCCATTAAGTATGATGTTGGCTTCAGGTTTCTCATAAAGATGGCCTTTATGATGTTGAGGTATACTCCCTCTATTCCCATTTTGCTGAGGGATTTTATCATAAATGGTTGCTCTACTTTATCAAAGGCTTTTTCAGCATCTATTGATATGAGCATATGGTTTTTATCTTTCATTTGTTGATGTGGTGTATTCCATTTATTAATTTACGAATGCTGTACCATCCTTGCATCCCTGGGATGAAGCCCACTTGATCATGGTGTATGATCTTTGTAATATACTGTTGAATCTGATTGGCCAATATTTTGTTGAGAATTTTAGCATCTATGTTCATCAGAGATATTGGCCTGTAGCTTTCTTTCTTAGTTGTGTCTTGCCCTGGTTTTTGGGATTAGAATAATATTGACCTCATAGAAAGAGTTTGGGAGTCTTCCCTCTTCCCGTATTTTTTGGTATAGGTTGAGAAGGACAGGAGTTAGTTCTTTGTTAAATGTTTGGTAAAATTCACCTGAGTAGCCATCTGGTCCAGGGCTTTTGTGCTTTGGGAGATTTTGGATTACTTCTTTAATTTCACTAGTTGTTATTGGCCTATTCAGGGTTCTGCTTCTTCTAGGTTCAGTTTTGGTAGATTATACACTTCCAGAAATGTATCCTTTTCATCCAGGTTGTCATATTTTTTGTCATATAGTTATTTGTAGTAATTTCTTATAATCTTTTGTATTTCTGAGGTATCAGTTGTGATTTCTCCTTTGTCAGTTCTGATTCTGTTTATTTGGGTCCTCTCTCTCTTTTTCTTGATGAGTCTGGAAAAGGGCTTGTCAATTTTGTTTATTTTTTCAAAGAACCAGATCCTGGGCCTGTTGATTCTTCGAATTGCAGTTTGAATCTCTGAGTTATTTAGTTCTGCTCTAATCTTGATGATTTCCTTCCTTCTACTTGCTCTGGGCTTTGTTTGTTGTTGCTCCTCTAGTTCTTGCAGCTTTGTGGTTAGGTCATTTTTATAAACTTTTTGTGACCTTTTAAGGAAAGCCTGTTTTGCTATAAATTTCCCTCTGAGAACTACCTTTGCTGTATCCCGTATGTTTTGGGCTGTTGTGTGTTCATTGTCATTTGTTTCCAGGAACTTTTTGATTTCATCTTTGATCTCATTGTTAACCCATTCATTGCTTAAAAGCATGTTATTCAGTCTCCATGAGTTAGAGAGTTTTTGTTTTTTTCCCTTGAGATTGGTTTCTAGTTTCAAGCCATTGTGATCTGAGAAGATACTTTGTATGATATCAATTTTCCTGTATTTGTGGAGGCTTGTCTTGTGACATACCATGTGGTCTGTCTCAGAGAATGTTCCATGTGCATTTGAAAAGAACGTGTATTTGTTTCTTTGGGTAAAAGACTCTGTATACATCAGTTAGGTCCATTTCCCCTAGAGCGTTGTTCAATGCCACAACATCTCTGGGGATTTTTTGTTTGGAAGATCTGCTCATTGTTGATAGTGGGGTATTAAAATCCCCTACTATTAGTGTGTTATTGTCTATATCTTTCTTAAAGTCCTCCAAGATTTTTCCTTATGTATTTCGGAGCTCCTACATTGGGTGCATATATGTTTATGAGAGTTATTTCTTCTTGATGGATCGTTCCCTTAAGTATTATGAAATGTCCTTCTTTATCCCTTTTTATGGCCTTCATTGTAAAATCTATTTTGTCTGAAATAAGTATTGCTACTCCAGCTTTTTTTTCATGTCCATTTGCTTGATATATATTTTTCCATCCTTTCACTCTCAATCTGTGTTGATCTTTTGTTCTGATGTGGGTCTCTTGAAGACAGCATATATATGGGTCATGTTGTCATATCCATTTGGCTACCCTATGTCTTTTGATTGGTGCATTTAATTCATTTACATTTAAGGTTATTATTGATTGATACTTATTCATTGCCATTTTCTTACTTTGTACCTGTATTCCTCTTTGGCTTTCTTTGTTTCTTCATTTTACTCATTTATTTATTTTTAAAGCAGACACTTTTGCATTTCTTGCAATGCTGGTTTGGTAGAGATGTATTCTTTTAGTCTTCTTTTGTCTGGGAAACTCCTTATTTCTCCTTCTATCTTGAATGAGAGTCTTGCTGCGTAGAGTATTCTTGGTTGCAGGCCTTTGTTTACCATGACTTGAAATACTTTTTGCCATTCCCTTCTGGCTTGAACTGTTTTTGTTGAATAATCATTTGATAGCCTTATGGGAGACCCCTTATGTTATTTGTCATTTCTCTCTTGATGCTTTTAGGATTCTTTCTTTGTCTTGAAATTTGCCATTTTTATAATAATTTGTCTTGCTGTTGGTCTGTTTGGGTTAGTCTTCATTGGGATCCCCTGTGCTTCCTGAACTAGATTAATGTTTTCACTCATCATGTTAGGGAAATTTTCTATCATGATTTTTTTGAACAGGTTTTCCATTCCTTGTTTCTCTTCTCCTTCTGGTGTCCCTATGATATGGATGTTGTTACGTTTCATGTTGTCTTGCAGCTCTCTTAAACTGTTTTCAATCTTGTTCAGACTTTTTTCCTTCTCTTGTGCTGTCTTGGAGTATTTGGCTACATTATCCTCCAACTCACTGATCTGGTCCCCTGCTTCCTCTAACCTACTGTTGATTCCTTCTACTGTATTCTTCAATTCAGAAATTGTATTCTTCATTTCCTCTTGGCTCTTACTGATAGTTTCTAAGTCCTTTTTGATGCTGGTGTAGCTCTCAGTAAGTTACTTGTAACTTCCCTGGGCTTGTTTACAGTTTTATTTGAGCTGGCTAAGCTCATTGAGCTTCTCTATCATCATTCTTTTGAATTCCTAATCTGACATATTGTGTAACTCTTTTTCATTTGGTGGTCTTTCTGGGGATTCTTACTTTCCTTTTGGTGAAAGACTGATTATTTTCCCCCCATTTTTTGGTTGTCTGTTGTTGCTTGTTTTTTTATTTTTTCCCTAGGATTAATCTGCTTTGCTTCCTTGCCTTAGTTGAGTAGCCTTTTGGGTTAGGAGATTGTGGAGTTCAGTGTTGCAGTCTCCTAAATTTTCTCCACTTGTTCCTCTTGGTGTGGCCTTTATTTGGGCTGTCTGGTTATATTCTGCATTGGTTGTGTATGTTGCTCCTTTTCTTCTAGCCAAGATGCTCCTTCTGTCCTTTCTCATACACTGAATTTGAGCTGCTTCAAACAGAACCACCAGTCCAGGCAAAATAACCATACCTTCAGAGATATCTTTCCCTTTTACTTCCCCTTTTAACTGCCTATGAATGTAACTATATACCCAAACCCACCAAGGTGCCCCCCCTCCACTCTTAATCACACCCTCAGCTGCAATTGAGCCAGTCTTGATAGAGATGTATATATATTAAGCCTGTTGTACGAGGGGGAAAATGATTAAGTTGACTAAAGTACAGATAATTTTGAAGGGTGCTGAGGAGCAGCAAAGATAGCAGTGATATGAGAGAGAAAACCAACTTTTCTATTCAATAGAAATGAGGAGAGGGAGGATCAGAAAGCCTCAAGTATGAGTGAACAGTGTAAGCCTATGTATATAGTTACCGCATCTGTCTCCCTATTCATCATTAGTGATCTCTGATTGGTCCAGGTGGAGCCAGGACCTGTGGGCTTTTAGCAGGAAAAAATAAAAAGACAGAAAAAAGAAAAATATATAATAAGAAGAAGAAGGAAAAAAAAGAAGAATAAAGGGTTTCAATGGCTGTTTACTCTTAATGATCCCTGATTTGTCCAGGTGGAGCCAGGACCTTATAGCAGAGAAAAGAAAAAAATATTTAAATTAAAAAAAGAAAAAGAAGAAAAAGAAAAAGAAAAAGAAAAAAATAATAGTAAAGAAAGGGGTTAGATGGCTGTTCACCCTTTATGATCTCTGATTGGTCCAGGTAGAGCCAGGAACTGTGGGCTTTTAGCAGGAAAAAATTTTAAAAATTAAAAAAAGAAAGAAAGAAAGAAAAGAATAAAGAAAGGGTTTAGGTGGCTGGGGAGGGGAGGAATACTTAGATTGAGGACTGGGAATGCCTTGTAGCCAGAGAGTGAGCAGACTTTAAATCAAGAGTAGGGGGAGGGTCTTGGGTATTTAGGTGGATTTAGATAGGGGAGGATTAAAAAATGTGAGCTGTGATACACTATGGTTTAAACAGTATTTACTTCAAATGCAGTAATTGTGAGGCTTGGAAGTAACTTTTGAAAAGGATATGTTAGGGAGTAATAGTTCATGTAGTTATGGGTGTAACTAAGGTGCTTGAGATTAGCAGCAATCCATTTCCTGAGTCAGCCTCTTTTTCTTGGTCAGGTCTCTGCAGTCTACAATCTAGCTGGTCTTGGAGTGGCAGTGCCTGTGATTGTCACAGTCAGGGCTGATTCTGAGTGCCAGCCCCCAGGTAGGCTGGACCTCTAGTAGCCTAGCTGGGTTTCAGGGCTGCCAGTGTTCTGGGGCCCTTCCTTTTCCTCTGTTTGAAGTCCAGCAAGGTGCTTCTGTGATGTCTATATGTGCACCACCCCCTCCAGCTCCTGGAGGAGTTTCCTGCCTGTGAGGGGCTCTTTGCACCCCTGCAGGGCTGCCTGCAACCTCGCTGGCTCCTGTGATGACTGGCCTTGCCCCCACAGCTCCTGGAGGAGGCAGCTTCTGTCTGCCAACAGTACTCGGGGTTCGCTAACCCTGCCTGGGGTATGCCAACACTGCCCAGTTTCCCCAGGTGAGGGCCAATCCTCCAAGCAGACCAGCTCTCCAAGGAGTTCTTCACCTCGGCTCTGTGATGCTCGCCCTCCCAGTTTGTCTGCAGTGCAGCCTCTGTCGCCTGCAATGGGCGGGTAAGTTGCCCCAGCTACAAGTTCCCGGCTTGCAGTTTGGAGTTTCCTTGGGAGCCTGGGGGCCTGTGTAGGTGCGCAGGGCTGGGCCTCTCCCCCCTCGCAGGGGCTTCAAGCTGCTGTTTTCCTGGTGGCCCAGCAGCACCGTTTTCAGCCCTTTCACTGCCCCATCTGGTGCACCTCCCCGCTCCCTCGCTCCTGCTCCCTGCAGGACTCTTCTCCTCCGCCTCTGGCCCAGTGAGGAGCTTCCTCTCCCTGTTGCCAGAGCGAGGCTCTCACATAGTCCCTTCCCTGCAGGAGTTCAATTCCTCATTCCCTCTGGCATTTGCCCTCGCTGCCCACACTTCACTGCTTAGGCTTCTAGTCGCCAGGGAGCCTGGAGCTGGCTTCAGTTAAAGACACCTGTCTTGGTAAAACCGCCACTGCCCAGAGCTGACCTCAGCCCGCCGATGGCCAGTTTGGAACTGTCTCACCTGCTCTCCTATAGGTCTCTGCTGCCTCTGGGCTGTGCTCCCCTGAATCCAGATGCTGACTGCTCCTGTTCTTAGGGACCTACAGACATCTTGTGCTCCCTATCCTGTCCTCCAGCTGCTCAGGTACTCAAGAACACCATCAGCACTGCTCTCTACTCTGTCACCATCTTTGATCCCTCCTCTATTCTTTTAAACAGTCTCTCTATTCATCACTACCCACTCACTCTTCCAATTTCTTCTTGTCTTAAAGAAAAGTTAGATTCATGGAAAGATGGCAACAGAGTAGATGGCAGTGCTGATGGCATTCTCAAGTGCCAGAAAAGCTGGAGGATAGGGTAGGGAGCACAAGACATGTGCCGGTCCCTGTGAATTGGAGCTGTAAGCATCTGGATTCAGGAGTGCACAGCCAAGAGTCTGTAGAGACCTACAAGAGAGCAGGTGAGACAGTTCTGAACCAGCTGGCCAGAGGGCTGAGGTCAGCTCTGGGCATTGGCAGCTCTGCCCAGAGGGGCAGCTCTGACTGAAGAAAGCTTCAGGCTCCCTGGTGACTAGAAATGTGAGCAGTGAAATGTGGACAATGAGTGCAAACTCAGGGAGATTGAGGAATTGAACTCCTGCAGGCAAGGGACTCTGTGAGAGCTGAGAGCCAAGAGTGGTGCTCCGCCCCATGCTCTGGAGGCTGAGAGAGAGGAAGCTCCTCCTGAGTTCAGAGGTGAAGGAGGAGAGGACCCAAGGGGAGCAGGAGCAGGGGAGCAGGGAAGTGTACTGGTGGGGAGGTAAGAGGGCCAAAAATTATGCCGATGTGCCACCCAGGAAGAAGATAGCTCAGAGCCCCAGCAAGAAAGGAGACCCAATCCCGCACATCCACACCATCGCCAGGCTCCCATGGAAACAGCAGCTAGAAACTGTGTGCCAGGAACTTCCTGCTGGTGCAACTGGCATGCCCATTACAGGCATCAAAAATCTCCTCAGAGAGCTGGAAAGGGAGTGGTAGCCATCACCAGCACACAGCTTGGGCTCCCCTATACAGCCAGGTGTTGATCACAGGCTGCATAAACCTCCTCACCTCCTTGGAGAGCTGGAGGGAAAGGGCTAGCCATTACTGGTGTTGTCACTGGGGGACTCCCCGCAGCAACAGAGGCCCATCAAACATAGTGAAAACCTCCATGAAGAGCTGGACAGGAAGGGCTAGCCATCACCAGCAAATTATGCTCTGGGCTCCCTGGGGAGCCAGGCATGCAACACAGAGGCAGTGGTGCAAACCTTCTCAAAGAGCTGGACTGCATGCAGGGCTAGCCATCACCTGCAAGCAATGCTGAGGGACCTCTCGGGAGCCAGGCACTCTTTGCAGACAAGGGCTACCTCCTCGAAGAGCTGAAAGGAAAGAGCTAACCATCACAGGAGCCAACGAAGATGCAGGCCATCACCCCTTGGAGCCAGGCACCAACCACAGGCAGAAACCTCCTGGAGCAGCTGGAGGAAGAAGAGTAGCCATGCACACCACATAAGCACCCTGCAGTTCTTTACACAGAAACTGTGAGAGAAGTGAGGGCCCCAAAACACCAGCGGTGCAGAAGCCTAGCTAGGCTACTGGAGGTTCAGCCTACCAGGGGGCTCCCACTCAGAATCAGCCCTGACTGTGACAATCATAGGCCCTGCCACTCCTAGACCACACAGCCTGACTGTAAACTGCAGAGATTTGATCAAGAAAAAGAGGCAGGCTCAAGAAATGGGTCACTGCTAATATCAAGCACCTGAGTTACAATGAGACCTACATGAATTAATCCCTAATATATCCTTTTCAAAAGTTACTTCCAATCCTCACAATTAGTGCATTTTAAGTAAATACTATTTATATCATAGTGTACCTCAATTCCCATATTTTTACTCCTTCCTTATCTCAATCCACCTAACTACCCAAGACCCTGCTGAGGGTGTGATGAAAACTGGGAGTTACCTTCAAGGGTATGGATATTTAGCTACATTCATAGGGAGTAGAAAGTGGAATTAAAGGAGGAAGATATCTCTGAAGGTGTGGTTATTTTGCCTGGGCTTGATGTTCTGTTTTAGAAGTAGATCAAAAACAGTGTATGAGAGGAGATAGAAGGAGTGTCTCTCATTCAGCCTACTGGAAGGAAAGGAGCAACACAAACAAGTCCAAAATACAACCATACAGCCCACCTTAATGACACAAAGGACACCCCAAGAGCAACAAGTTGAGTAAGTCTAGGACACTGCAACACTGAACCCCACAAATCTTCTAACACAGAAGGGTACTCCACGAAGGCAAGAAATCAAAGAAGATTAATTCAAGACAAAAACAACAACAGACACCCAAAATGGGGAAAAAGAATCAGTCCATCACCAAAAAGAAATGAGGAATCCACAGAAAGATCACTAAATGAAACAGAGGCAAACAAACTATCAGATATGGAATTCAAAAGAATGATGATGGTGAAGCTGAACGATCTCAGCCAGCTCAAAGAAAACTATAAACAACTCCAGGGGAACTACAAAGAACTCCAGGGAAGCTACAAGGAACTTACTAAGAGCTACACCAGCATTAAAAAGGACTTAGAAATTATCGGTAAGAGCCAGGAGGAAATGAAGAATACAATTTCTGAATTGAAGAATACAGTAGAAGGAATCAACAGCAGGCTAGAGGAAGCAGAGGATCGAATCAACAAGCTGGAGAACAATGTAGAAAAATATTTCAAGACAGTGCAACAGAATGAAAAAAGGCTGAACAAGAATGAAGAGGTTTTAAGCGAGCTGCAGAACAACATGAAACAAAATAATATCAGTATCATAAAGATCCCAGAAGGAGAAGAGAAACAAGAAATGGAAAACCTGTTTGAAAAAGTAATGATAGTCAACTTCCCTAACATGATGAGTGAAAATGTTACTCAAGTTCAGGAAGCACAGAGGGTCCCAATGAAGATGGCTCCAAACATATCCACTCCAAGAAACATTATAATTACAATGACAAATTTTGAAGGTAAAGAGCATCAAGAGAGAAACAGCAAATAACATATAAGGGGGCTCCCATAAGATTATCAAATGATTATTCAACAGAAACAATACAAGCCAGAAGGGAATGGCAAAAAAATATTTCAAATAATGGGAAACAAAGGCCTGCAACAAAGAATACTCTACCCAGCAAGGCTCTCCTTCAAAATGGAAGGAGAAATAAGGAGTTTCCCAGACAAAAGAAGACTAAAAGAATACATCTCTACCAAACCAGCATTGCAAGAAATGCTAGAGGCTGCATTAAAAAATGAAGAAACAAGGGAAGAAAGATGGTGACAGAGTAGAGAGCAGTGCTGATGGTGTTCTCCAGTACCAGAGCAGCTAGAGGACAGGATAGGGAGCGTGAAACATCTTCAGGTCCCTAAGAATTGGAGCGGTCAGCATCTGGACACAGGGGAGCACAGCCCAGAGGCAGCAGAGACCTACAGGAGAGCAGATGAGGGGACTCTGGACTTACCAACCATGGGGCTGAGGTCAGCTCTGGGCAGTGGTGGCTCTACCCAGAGGGGCATCTCTAACTGAAGCAGCTCCAGGCTCCCTGGCAACTAGAAATCTGAACAGTGAAGTGTGGACAGTGATGGCAAATGCCTGAGGGAACAAGGAATTGAACTCCTGCAGGGGAGGGACTGTGTGAGAGACTTGCTCCTGCAACAGGGAGAGGAAGCTCCTCACAGGGCTAGAGGCAGATGAGAAGAGTCCTGCGGGGAGCAGGAGCGGGGGAGCAGGGAAGTGCACTGGCCGGGTGGCGAGAGGGTCAAAAACAGTTCTGCTGGGACACCTGGGAAACAGCAGTTTAAAGCCCCTGCAAGTGAGGAGGCCCAGCCCTGCGCACCCACACAGGCCCCCAGGCTCCCGAGGAAACTCCAAACTGTGAGCAGGGAACTAGTACCTGCGGCAACTGACCCGCCCATTGCCGACACGAAGACCGCAGACACCTGGGAGAGGCGCATCACATAGCCTGTAAAGGACTCCTCGGAGAGCTGGTCGGCTTGGAGGATTGGCTCTCACCCAGGGGAGCTGGGCAGTGTTGTCTGACCCCGGGCACTGTTGGCAGAAGGGGGCTGCCTTCTCTGGGAGCAGCGGGGGCAGGGCCAGTCATCACAGGACCCAGAGAGGTTGCAGGCTGCACTGCAGGGGTGCCAGGTGCCTATCACAGGCAAGAACCTCTGACAGGAGTGGGAGGGGACACCCTGTGGGCTGCAGAATACCGGCAGCTCTAAAACCCAGCTAGGCTACTGATGACCCAGCATACTTGGGGGCTGACACTCAGAATCAGCCCTGACTGTGACAATCAGAGGCCCTGCCATGCCAAGATCATATAGACTATAGACTGCAGAGACTTGACTAAGAAAAAGAGGCAGCCTCAGAACATGGATTGCTGCTAATCTCAAGCATCTGAGTTAAGCCGAGAGATACATGAACTATTAATCCCCAACATATCCTTCTCAAAAGTTACTTCTCACATATTCTTAATCCACACCACCCCCCATCTCAATCCACCTAAATACTCCCTCCCCATCTCAATCCACCTAAATACCCAAGACTCTCCCCCTACTCTTGATTTTAAGTCTACTCACTCTCTGGCTACAACCCATTCCCAGTCCTCAGTCTAGGTATTCCTCCCTTCCCCAGCCACCTAAACCCTTTCTTTATTCTTTTCTTCCTTTCTGTTTCTCCCCCCTCCCTTTTCTTTTTCTTTTTTCTTTTCTTCCTGTTAAAGCCCACAGGTTCTGGCTTCACCTGGACCAATCAGAGATCATAAAGGGTGAACAGACACCTACACCCTTTCCTTATTAATATTGGTTTTTCTTTGTCTTGTGACCCCCCCCCCTTTTTTTTCTTCTTCTTTCTTTTCTTCCTGATAAAGCCCACAGGTACTGGCTCGACCTGGACCAAACAGAGATCATAAAGGGTGAACAGACACCTAAACCCTTTCTTTATTAATACTGGTTTTTCTTTGTCTTGTGACTTTTTTCCTTTTCCTATCTCAATCTGATATAAGCCCAAAGGTCACGGATCCACTTGGACCAATCAGGGATCATTAAGGGTGAACAGCCACCTAAACCCTTTTTGCTTATCATATATATATATATATATATATATATATATATATATATGATTTTCTTTTATTTTGTTTTGTTTACTTGTTTGCTTTTCCTGCTAAAACCCCTCAGGACATGGCTCCATCTGGACCAATCAGGGATTATTATTAAGGGTGAACAGCCATCTAAACCCTTTCTTCTTATTATTATTATCATTTTTATTTCTTTGTTCCTTTTTTTCTTTCTTTCTTTTCCTTTATTTCTTGCTAAAAGCCCACAGGTCCAGAATACAACCAGACAGCCCAAATAAAGGACACACCAAGAACAACAAGTGGAGAAAATCTGGGAGGCTGCAACATTGAAATCTACAAATCTCCTATAACAGAAGGGTGCTCAACTAAGGCAAGGAAGCAAAGCAGGTTAACCCAAGGAAAAAACAAAAAAAATAAAAAGCAAGCAACAGCAGACACAAAATGGGGGAAAAAAGAATCAGTCCATCACCAGAGGAAAAGGAAGAATCCCCAGAAAGACCACAAAATGAAAGACAGGCATCTGAAATATCATATAAGGAATTCAAAAGAATGATGATAGAGAAGCTCAATGAGCTCAGCCACATCAAAGAAAACTATAAACAACTCCACAAGAACTACAAAGAACTCCAGGGAAATTATAAGGAACTTACTGAGAGCTACAACAGCATGAAAAAAGACATAGAAAATATCAATAAGTGCCAGGAGGAAATGAAGAATACAATTTCTGAATTGAAGAATACAGTAGAAGGAATCAACAGTAGGCTAGAGGAAGCAGAGGACCGGACCAGCGAGTGGGAGGATTATGTAGACAAATACTCCAAGAAAGTACAAGAGAATAAAAAAAGGCTGAACGAGGCTGAAGAGGGTTTAAGACAGCTGCAGGACAACATGAAATGTAACAACATCCATATCATAGGGACACCAGAAGGAGAAGAGAAACAAGGAATGGAAAACCTGTTCAAAAAAGTCATGATAGAAAATTTCCCTAACATGATGAGTGAAAACATTAATCTAGTTCAGGAAACACAGAGGGTCCCAATGAAGACCAACCCAAACAGACCAACACCAAGGCATTATTATTAAAATGGCTAATCTCGAAGACAAAGAGAGAATCCTAAAACCATCAAGAGAGAAACTACAACTAACATATAAAGGAGCTCCAATAAGGCTATCAAATGATTATTCAACAGTAACAGTTCAAGCCGAAGGGAATGGCAAAAAGTATTTCAAGTAATGGTAAACAAAGGCCTGCAACCAAGAATACTCTACCCAGCAAGGCTCTCATTCAAGATAGGAGAAATAAGGAGTTTCCCAGATAAAAAAAGACTAAAAGAATACATCCCTACCAAACCAGTATTGCAAGAAATGCTAAAGGGTCTGCTATAAAAATAAGTAAATAAATAAAATGAAGAAACAGAGAAAGCCAAAGAGGAATACAAACACAAAGGGAGAAAATGGCAATGAATAAGTATCAATCAATAATAACTTTAAATGTAAATGGATTAAATGCACCAATCAAAAGACATAGGGTAACCAAATGGATAAGTCAACATGACCCACATATATGCTGTCTTCAAGAGACCCACCTCAGAACAAAAGATTGACACAGATTGAGAGTAAAGGGATGGAAAACTATATATCAAGCAAATGGACATGAAAAAAAAGCTGGAGTAGCAATACTGATTTCACTCAAAATAGATTTTACAATGAAGGCCATAAAAAGAGACAAAGATGGAAATTTCTTAATACTTAAGGGAACAATCAATCAAGAAGAAATAACTCTGATAAACATATATGCACCCAACATAGGAGCTCTGAAATATATAAGGAAAATCTTGGAAGACTTTAAGAAAGACATAGACCGCAACACATTATTAGTAGGGGATTTTAATACCCCACTATCAACAATGGACAGATCGCCCAAGCAAAAAATCCCCAAAGACGTTGTGGAAATTAACCTACTGATGTATACAGAGTCTTTTACACCAAAGAAGCAAAATAAACATTCTTTTCAAACGCACATGGATCATTCTCCAAGATAGACCACATGGTATGTCATAAGACAAGCCTCCACAAATACAGGAAAATTGAAATCATAGAAGGGATCTTCTCAGATCACAATGGTTTGAAACTAGAAACCAATCTCAAGGGGAAAAAAACTAAAATTCTCTAACTCATGGAGACTGAATAACATGCTTTTAAGCAATGAAGGGGTTAACAATGAGATCAAAGATGAAATCAAAAAGTTCCTGGAAACAAATGACAATGAACACACAACAGCCCAAAACCTATGGGATACAGCAAAGGCAGTTCTCAGGGGGAAATTTATAGCAATACAGGCCTTCCAAAAAAGGTTACAA
>PVIW01017393.1:0-14145 GCA_004026585.1 Noctilio leporinus
CCTTTTCCCCTGACCACTGAAGGCCTATTCCTTGTATTCATATACTTGGTTCTGTTTTGCTTGTTGTTAGTTTTGCTCATTATTGTCCCGTAATGGGTGAGATCATATGATATTTGTCCTTCACTGACTGACAGCCTAAGTGCCCATCAGTGGATGATTGGATCAAAAAACTTTGGTACATTTACACAATGGAATTCTATATAGCAGAAAGAAAGAAGGAACTTGTACCCTTTGCAACAACATGGATGGAACTGGAGAGTATTATGCTTACTGAAAAAAGCAACTTTTATAGTTGAAGTTTCACTCCCTGGCCTTGCAAGTTTATAGAAACAGACATAGAAATTAAAGTTAGTTTTTCAGCGCCTTTCTTTTTCTTTTTCTTTTTTAAAGATTTTATTCATTTCTAGAGAGAAGGAAAGAGAGGGGGGAAGAAAGGGAGAAAAACATCAATGTATGGTTGCCTTTTACCTGCCTCCAACTAGGGATCTGGCTGGAGACCTGGCTTGCAACCTGGTTATGTGCCCTGGCTGGGAATCGAACCAGGGACACTTGGGTTTGCAGGTTGGTGCTCAGTCCACTGAGCCATACCAGCCAGGGTTCAGCGCCTTTTTTATCACTCAAGTTGGCTACAGCTGGCTCCCATCCAGGAGCCAAGGCCGTTAAGGGGGCCTCCCGCTCCCCTCCAGGAGCCAAGACCGTTCGTTAACCCTTTACATCCCCCTTACAGGCCACCAAGGGGGGCTTCCTTACATCCCCCTTACAGAATGAACAGTTGCATCAAACAGGTTTCATCATTGGGCCTCCCATGGCTGGGCACAAAGCAAGCCCAAATCCTCCAAATTTAGTCCAAACAGGCTTCAAGTTGTGGTTGCTAATATATAGTACTACTTGCTTGGAAAACCTTGGGAATCTCTTTTCCACCTTCCTTCTTTCAAGGGCAGGGCCCTGAGTTCACACTCTCTCCATATCCAGGCTTTGAACATATGTCCTCTTGGCCACTTGTCATCAGCTCACATCTTGCTTCCTCCACAGAACCTCATGGCCATTACCAGTATTTCATGTCCTCTATTCTCTGCTGCAAGGGATTCTGTAGCAACTAGCACGCTGTACCACTTCTCTGATTGCATTTACCCATTTGCCTGCTCCCTGAGGGCCCAGACTTGCCCTGTTTGTCTCAGGGTTCAGTCCAGCCCAGTGCCTGGCACCAAAAGAGACAACATTCAGAATGTTTACCAGATGAATCAATTCTTAAATACCTGTTTATTCTCAGTTTAGATTAAAAAAAGATAAAAAATTAAAAAAAAACCTTCACCCGTAATACTGATTCACAATTTAAAAGCAGGAGGAGCAGGCTCTACGACATCCGGGTACTGGGCTCCAGTTCTCAGCTGCATCCAAGACAAGCAAGATATCACTGAGGCTATTATAAGGGATCTGGAGCATCACTCCTGGGACTTCCCCAAGAACCTATGGGACTTGACTGGAGGTCCCTGTTTGTAACAAGGAATCAGAGGGCAGTCCCTCTGGCCCTGTTTCCCTATGGTTCTCAATAATAGCTAGGGGTTCTTTCTGAAAGGAACCCAGCAGTCAGTTAATTTGTTCACAATTAACTTTTAAGCTGTCTTTCTTTAGCAATGTGGCACTGGGGAGCTGTAGTTTGTACCCACTGTTCTAAACCCCTTGCAGATATAAACAAGTTCATTTTTAAACTACAGAGATGTGGCATTTTAGAATCAATGTCACCAAGACTTGGTTGCCATTCCATAGTTTTACTTGCAGCTAAGAAAAGGCGATAGGGGTTTATTTCTGAAGCTTCATCTCCCTGCAGGGAGGCTTAGCCATTGCCTATATACTGTACACTATTTGCTTAATTATAGGTCAGTTGACTACACTTTGAGTTCCTCTCAAGCTCACTCTGTTTATAGCTGTGTCTGCAAAATACTGTGCTACATTTTAACATTTAGCAAGAATCACATTTAGTAAGAACCACCCAGACTTTAAGCCCCTCTTCCTATCTTACAACTGTAGTGCTGTCTTTGGGCACAAAACCACTACAATGATCCTGCCATCTGGAAAGAAACAACTTTAAAATCAGCTCGCCTGAGTTTTGAAGCAAGTTTCTAGCATGCCTCCTAAAATAAAATACTTATTTCCCAGTCCTATCTAGACAAAGACTTCAATAATAATTGTGAATATTTTACTGCTTATAGCAAAGTAGACAGAGTAATGCAACAAACATCTGTTCCCTGCCTCCCACTTCTGTTAACATTTTGTTATATTGTTCCTTCATTATTTTTTCCAAAATATTGCTTTATTATTGTGTCAGCAATTTAAATAGTTTGAGGAAATTTTTGATTCCATCTGCTGTCTTGTTTAACCTGCAAAAGCTCTCAGCATAAAATATGTCCATAAAGCCCTGGCTCGTGGCACAGTGGATAAGGTGCTGGCCTGCAGATTCAAAGATCGCTGGTTTGATTTTCAGCCAGGGCAACATAATTAGTTAGTTTGCAAGCCAGGTCTCCAGCCAGGTCCCTAGCTGAAGGCAGGTGAAGGGCAACCATACATTGATGTTTCTCTCCCTCTCTTCCTCTCTCCCTTCCCCTCTCTTTGAAAAATGATAAATAAAATCTTTAAAAAAATATGTCCATAAAATTTTACCAGTTAGAAACATGCATAATTAGTTGTTGCATAATGAAAGAGTATTGGCAACTCACTGACAAATTGAAGTATTTGTCTTTATTAATATTACATTTAATCAAATATGACATGTCAGATTTTTGAAAACCAGGATAGAAATATATACATATATATATATAATAAATATATATTAGGCATTGTAGTTCTTTGCCCTAAATTATTTTAATAAAGTGAGTTGTTATTGATAGTGAGGAAGAAAACATATGTTTTCTACAGCTGTGAAGAATATTTTATTATGCTGACAGAATTGCTTTTGCTTTGAGAAAACTATCTTCAAATAATTAACTATTTATTTTTTACTTTAAATATGTAGGTAAACACAATTGGTCGATAGAGATGAGTTGTAGGGTTTTTTGTTTGTTTGTTTGTTTTTAAGATTTTATTAATTATTTTCAGAGAGAAGGGCAGAGAGAGAGGAAGAAAGGGAGAGAAGCATTAATGCATGGTTGCCTTTCACCTGCCTCCAGCAAAAGACCTAGCTGGAGACCTGGCTTGCCACAGGGTTATATGCCTGACTGGGGAATTGAAACAATGACCTTTGGGTTCACAGGCCAGTGCCAATCCACTGAGCCGGAGTTGTAGATTTTGTTTAATGCAGTATGTCTCAATCTTGGCTGTATCTTGAAATCACTTGGGGAGTTTTTTTAAAAAAACCTATTTCCTAAGCCACTCCTCAAATTAGCTAAATTTTAATCACTGCTTTTAATAGTTTTTAAATTTTAATAGTTTTTAAAATTTCCCCAGGTGGTTCTTCTTCTTCTTCTTTTTTTTTTTTTCTTTCTTTGTTTTTTTCCTAGTTAATTTTTAAGAAGAAAATTCAGATAAGGTTGAAGATTCCTGGGAAGGGCAGGGGTAAGGGAACTCCACATTCGCATTCCTTTTTCTTTTTCCATTGTCTTGAATTATGATATTTATCATCCTCAATACTTTTAAACATTGACTACATATGTATGGATCTATAAAAAAATGATTTAGCCTTGTTTTGAACTATTTTAACAGTATGGAAATAATATATTACTGCACCAATCCTTCTGTAAACAGCTCTCTTCACTCAATAATGTTAGCTTTGAGCTTTTACAATATTGATACAACTAAAACTAGTTCTTTAACTCTATTGAATTCTGGAACTAGATATTTTCTTTATCTACTCTGTGGTTGGTGAATATTTAGTTATTATTCATTGTTTTTCTGTAAAAAAGAACACTGAAGTGAAATGTCTTATACAAATCTACCAGTATAATTTCATAAACTTCCTTAAAAGTAGAATTGGTGGGCTATAGGATTCAATATCTTCAACTATACTAGATATTGCCAAATTGCTTTCTAAAATGGCTGTATTAATTTATATGGCCAATAACTATTTTAAATATCCTTGCCCTCTATTATAATAGCAACAATTTCATATTTACAGAAAAGTTGTCAAAATGGTACAATGAACACATACATGTACTTCATCTTGATTCAATAGTTACTATTATTATGGTACATTTGCTTTCCCTTTCTCTTGCTCCAAAATTTCTTGGCTTTTTCATTTTCCATATTTCAACATGTACTCATGTATTGAAATGTATATATTTATGCAATGACACATCAAATAATATAAATAATTAAATAAGTATACATATACATTCTCCTGCATAACATAATGTAATCATTACACTTGGGAAATTGAACATTGATACAATTCTATTATATAATTCTAATTTAATTTACCTATTGACCTAATAATGCTCTTTTTTATAATTTTTTCCCCATAGTTCAGAATCTAATCAAGATTGAATAGTGCATTTAGTTGTAGTGTATCTTTAGCTTCCTTTTAGAAATGTCCAGGACATTTATATTTTTATGCTTGCCAACTCTTGATATCAGACTTTTGTTTTAATTTTTAGAGAGAGGGGTAGGGAGAGAGGCAGAGAGGGAGAGAGACATCAGTGTATGGTTGCCTTTCACCTGCTTCCAGCTATGGAACTCTCAGGAGACCTGGCTTGCAAACTAATTATGTGCCCTGGATGAGGAATCAAACCAGCAACCTTTGGGTTTGCAGGCTGGCACCTTATCCACTGTGCCACCAACCAGGGCTTGTTATCAGACATTTTAATCTTTGTAAAATTGGTGGGAGTGAAGTAATAGCTTTTGATTTGAATTTGTTTTTCCTTGATTCCTAGTGAAGAATTTTTTTTTAGATTTTAAGTATATTTTATTGATTATTCTGTTACAGTTATCCCAATTTTTCCTCTTTTGTCCCCTTCTACCTGGTACTGTCTCCCTCCAGCAATCCCCAACCCCCTTAGTTCATGTCCATGGGTTGTGTGTGTTCTTAACATCTCCCTGTCTATTTTTTAAATTTATTTTTTATTGTTGTTATATTACATTCATCTCATTCTTCCCCCTCTGCTCTCCCCTTCCCTACCCTTCTTATCCCTGCCCCCCAGCCAGTCCCACATGTTGTTTGTGTCCATGGACGCTAGTTCATTGACTAAGCTGTTCCCCTTCTTTGCCTCCTTCTCCCCAAACTCCCACACTCTCTTCTCTGTACTCTGAAAGTATGTTCCTTATATTCATGTCTCTGGTTCTGTTTTGTTTGTTTGTTCATTAGTCTCCTGCATTAAGTGAGAACATGTGGTATTTAATTTAATTTATTTCACTAAGCATGATACTCTTCAATTCCATCCATGCTACCGCAAATGGAAGGAATTCTCTCTTTCTGCTGCATAGAACTCCATTGTGTAAGTGTGCCAAAGTTTTTTGATCCATTCATCCACTGAAGAGCAATAAATATTTTCTTTATTTGCTCTTTAAAATCCGTTGCCTGTTTCAATACTGTGTTGTTTACCACTTTTTATAGATTTATAAGCATTTTAGATATATTTTGGACACCAAATGATTTTTAGTTAAAGGCAATGTTAGCTATGATGCTTGGCTATGTTGTCAGAGGTTTTTAATTTTAATATTAAAATACATCAACCTTTCCCTTAATGATTTGCAAATTTGTTAAAATTTTTTCTCTATCCCAAAGTCATAAGACATTGTTAGAAAGATAAAGATAATTTTAGAACTCCTATTCACACTTAAAATCTATATCTGTGTTAGTTTTTGATAGGGATCTAATCTCAACTTTTTATGTGTAATGTATTGCCACTTATAGAAGAATCCATCCTTTTCCTGTTGATTCATATGCTATTCTGTTATGTATCAGGTTTCCATATATTTGAATTCTGCTATTGTTACAGTTTCAGATAATGGTAGTGAGTTGATTTATTCAAGTTGGAGACATACAGCTCATCATTGACTCCTATATTATCCCTCCACATGCATTTATCAAGCCCACTGATTCTACTTCATTGATATTTTCCCCACCAACTATTTCTCTTCCCCTATTGCCTATTCCCTAGTTTAGGTCTTCATTGTTGCTTTTCTGGATCATTGGACTCTTAGCAAGCCCATCTTTTCTTTCCAATCCTTTCTCCATGGTACTGCCAGAATGATATTTCTAAAATAAGTTTGTAAATTTTATTTATTTCTAAAATAAATACAAATTGGCCAGTGTGGTTCAGTGGGTTGGATGGAGCATCATCCCATAACTAAAAGTTTGCAGGTTCAATTCCTACTCAGGGCACATATCAGGGTTACAGATTTGCTCCCTGGTCTGGGTACCTGCAGGAGGTAACCAGTTGACATTTCTCTCTCACATCAATGATTCTCTCTTTCTCTTCCTTACTCTCTAAAAGTGATGAAAGAATCTCCTCAGGTGAGAGTAAAATATAATTGGAATATACTTACTAATTGTGTGACTTTAAATAAGCTGCTTAAAATCTCCTGCCTCCATTTCCTGATCTGTAAAATAGGAATAATATAGTACTTCTTATAGGTATTGCAAACATATGATATATATAGTTCATGTGTAGTATGCATGATGCATTATGTGCACTCAGAAAATATTTCTTTTAGTTATTAGTTTCTTATTTTCATTATTTGATGATACCTGTAGTGGTTCTGTGTCTCGAGCTGCTGTGTCTCCAGCATCTTCATAATTTTCCTTCTTTTAAATAGTATCTTAAGTCTGAGCCACATAGTTTGGGTTTGATGGACCCTAACCCATCCTTAGGGTTAAGTCCCAATTGACTTAAGCCAATTGGAATATTCCATTATTTTAAGTCAAGACCAATAAATAATACTAGTGGTTCAGTTTGCATTATAAAAAACAGCTCTATTTCCCTGGAAATCCTGAACAAGAATAGTTGCAGCCTCACGAGTTACAGGCTGCCATTGTAGGATCACAAGTAAAACCAGCTTTATGATGAAGCAACTCAATGGAGGGCAAAGTGGAAACTTGGAATTAATCATGATTGAGCTGCTGATTTAAGACTCACCTGAAGCTAGACCTATATCTTTAGTTTTTGTGAACCCATATGTTTATTTTATTGTTTTGGGAAGTTTTATATAGGTTTTCTGCTACTTGCAACATAGAGTCTAATATATAATACCTAAAAATGGTAGTATACTTCCTTTTCCTCTGCCATACTGTTCTAAATGGAGTTGACTCTAAGGTCCTTACCTGCTATGGTGGGTTGAATGGTGGCTCCCCAAAAGATGTATGCCTGGGATCTGTGAATGTGCCCTCATTTGAAAAAAAAAAAAAAAAAAATCTTTGCAGATGTAGCTACGTTTAGAACCTCAAAATGACATATACCAAATTAACTGAGTGGGTTCTAAATCCAATGACAAGTATCCTTATAAGAGACAAAAGAAGCCCTGGCTTGTGGCTCAGTGGAAAGGTGCCAGCCTGCGAACCCGAAGGTTGCTGGTTCAATCCCCAATCAAGGCACATAACCAGGTTGCAAGCCAGGCTCCAGTCAGGTCTGTAGTTGGAGGCAGGTGAAAGGCAACCATACATTGATGTTTCTCTCCCTCTCTGCCTCCCTCTCTTCCTCTCTCTCTAAAAATAATAAATAAAATCTTTAAAAAGAAAAAGAGATGAAAGAGGATAAGGATGGATAGAAAGGAGTGGAAGGCCATGTGACAGCAAAGAAAAATGTTGGAATTATGCATCCACAAGCCAAGGAATGCCTGGAGCCACCAGAAGCTACAAGAGGCAAAAAAGGAATCTCATGAAGAGTCTTAAACAATAGAGTCTGGGGCCACTTCAGTTTCAGGTTTTAGCCTCTGGAATGGTGACAATAAATGTCTATTGTTTTAAGCCATCCAGTTTGTGATAATTTGTTAGAGTAGCCCTAAGAAATTAATATACCTACCTTAGGTGGGCAATTTGCATTTTGGCAACAGAACTGCCAGAATGATAGGACACTTGTCTTAATGAACTCCCACCCTGTGTAGAAGTTGCCTAAGAATATTCCTTCATATACCCTTCTTCATCATGGTTCTTCCATCTACATCTATAACACATGATCATCAATAGTACCTCCCCCTCTCAAAAGTGTCATTATCTGGTCAGTTAATTCTATGGTCATCCAATCTTTCAACTCTGGTTAATGAAATCTATTAGCTTCTGCCAAACACATTGCATTTAAGATAAAAGTCATCACCTTCCTGAGGTCAGATGCCATGCCCATTGCTCTTGTCCCTTAATGGCCAATATTACATGTCTCCCCAGTCATGATGGACTGGGGTGATCTCCTGGCTCAAGTGTAGCTCATCCACAGGCTAGTCAGAAACAGGTGATGTTTGTCATCTGTCTCAAAAAGATAAGCTGGATATATTTGATTCTTTAATCAAGAATTTGAAATTAGGAAATCAAGACATTCGAGTCATTAAGAAAATAGCTATAGTGAAAGGGCATGAGGCAGCATTCAAAATGTAACAATCTGTTTGTCACCCAATTAAAGTAAGGATGGAAAGAATATCTATCATCAATATTGCCACAGGATTGCACGTATGAAGTTATACTTGAGTCTAGGGTGTGCCATTCACACAGAACACCTTGTGACTAGTGCTCCCTAAACTGCATTGTGGTAGCCTTGATTGTTTTTGCTTCCTTGCACTTTTCAATTCCAGTTCCAATTGCTACCTATCTCTAAGTGATTCTGAAACTCTCTTTATGCTAGAATTACATGTCATGTTAAAAATAATTCTGATCTCCCAAGTTGTACCCCAGGCTTAATAAATTATTATATTTGGAGTGAGATCCAGACCTCAGAAGGGTATGTGTAGCCAAGTTTGAGAATCACTGAAAATCCCTGGGCTGCCTTTTCTGAGGTCACTTTAATGTATCTCTGTTGCAATCAAAAGATCCACATACATTGCCATCTTTTTGAGGGGCTTTGGCTCTTCCTTGATGTTCTAGATGGTAGGTGGGGGTTATAAATCCCTATATAGAAAAATCTCATTCACTTTGCCTGACACTAAGTATTGAAGTATTAAATTGCAGCTAATTTCATGAGCCACCTGAATAGCTCTTCTCATAAAAATGAAAATTATGTAAAACAGAATCTTATTTTCATTCATCCTTTCTGCTTCACTTCTCTTGATGCTTCTGTTGACAGGATGAGTCATCTCCAGCTATTGCTGGACTACAATTTCTTTTAAAATGCACAGCAAAAGTTGTGCATGTTTTCTTCCAGTATTTCATCTTATTGGTTTCAGGCTGCTCATTTTCTACCATGTTTTTGTCCCTATGCCCGGATATAAACATTTCTGTCTCAGCAGTAGCTGGCAGATGCCTGTGATTTTTAAAAGTGACAGGAACATAAGAACTCTATTGGGAATGGCCACTTTTAATGACAAATTGATCCATGCTCTAGAATTTTCTCTATTAAATGGACATGAAGGAACAGACTTTTCTATATACTAGCTAATTTTCTCTTATATTTGCTGGAAGAATCATTGATCATTTGTTGTTATTAGCAGTATCCTCCCACCCAGTTCCTCAGCACTACTTTTAAAAATAAGATTAAATTATTGCAGAGGAAAAAGTCTCTCATGATAAAAACAATGACAGGCAGGACCTATTTACATACAGCCAGATACCACTGTTGTGATTTATTTATGAAAAAGTAGCAGAAAAGCATGAGCTAAGCATTTTCCAGGTAGACTTGTAGGCCTGGGCTCATTTATGGATCTCTAAGCTACAGTCTTCAATAGGCATTAATACTTCTTGGCTTCTCTATTGATTACAATGTCCAGAGATTTAAACATGGATGTGAGCCAAAGGAGAGATTGTAAGAATTCCAGGCCAGGCATTCTAGAAAAGAAAGAGAAATGCTCATCAATTTTAGAACAATACATGCTCTTCTATCTTTGCATTTATGCCAGCTCTCACCTGCCTGGTGAACTCATTCTCATCCTTCAAGATACAGACCAACTGACACTTTTGTGGAGGTCTCTCTTAATTTCTTTGCTGGAAGATGAGGTCTCAGGACATGTTATTCTTGTACTTAACTGTTTCTTTGAGCTTACTGAGCCTGGCTTTCTCTTTAGATTAAAAACCCTTTGAGTGTGGAATAAAGCGTATTTCTCTGAGATCCCCTTTACTCCACAGCTGCAACACTTGTATAAAGTGCCTCCTAGTACATAGCTGGTACACAGTAAACAGATAGTGAATTCAGAAGGCTATTTAAATGGCTAGAAGCATGGATAGGAATGAACATTATTTAAGGATATCCTATGTGCCCAGCACTTACACACATTATCTCGTTAAATTTTCATAACAACCTTATTAGGCAAATATAAAAATGAGAACATTGAGGTTCACAAATATAAGGGTTTTCAACTGTTTATAAGAGGCAGGGTTGGGAGTCAACCCTGAGCTCTCTGACTCTAATCACATTCTGTCTTCATTCCATAATAGCCTGTTTTAAAATGGAACTATATGTTCTTTTTCCTCAAGTAGAACATGCTAATTGGTGAAATTCATTTCATTTAAAAATAGAATTTCTGAAGATATTAACTTAATTGTAACTTATTATATGCAAAACCTTTGAAAAGTGTAGGTATCCTCTTTAGCCATGCAGAAACTTTTAATTTGGTGTAGTCTCATTTGTTTATTCTTTCCTTCATTTCCCTTGCCCTAGAGGATATATTGGCAAAAATATTGCTGCATGGGATATCTGAAATTTTACAGCCTATGTTTCCTCTAGGATTTTTATGGTGTTACAGCTTATGTTTAAAGGGATGACACTGGAGAGTATCATGCTAACTGACATAAGCTAGGCAGCAAAAGACAAATTCTATATGATCTCACCTATAACAGGAACCTAATGAACAAGACAAACAAATGAACAAAATAGAACGAGAGGCATGGAAACAAGGAACAGACAGATAGAGACCAAAGGGGAGGGAGGAAGAGGCTAGGGGGGAAAAGAAGGGAAGAGTCTAGTCAAGGAACAGGTATAAATGACCCATGGATATGAACAACATGATGGGGATTATCTATGGGACTGGAGAGGGGCAGGGCAGGGGAGAGCAATGTGGAAATATTGGGACAACTGTAAATGAACAATAATTAAAAAATGGAAAAAAGATAAAAGTGTAGGTATTTTTAAATACACATGGAAGTGGTTTTTTCTTAGGAAAAATTTGGACAGGATTCATACACATACTCAGTACATTAAAAGCATCAGGTGGGTTTATGAGATAGGAGTCCACATTATGGTACGTTTCTTTCAAAGGGTCAGGTTAGAAGTGCAGCACAGAGGGTGTTGGCACCTTTCAATGGCAGATGCATCATTTACTGATAAAGAAATTATCAATTATCTCAATCTCACAAAAACTGTAGTAGAATAACCCCACCTACATACACATAAGTTTAGGAAGGTATATAGAGAGGTACTGGCAAAGAGAACCATCCTTCATCATCATTTACTACATAGTGCCAGAGAATGTGCTAAGTATTATAGGTCTCAGTTCATTGATGCTGTGAAAGTAGGGTCTTAAAGAGTTATTTGTACACTTATGTTCATAACAGCATTACTCACAATAACTACAATATGGAAGTAGCCCAAGTGTTCACCAATGGAAGAATGGATAAGCAAAATGTGGTCTATACATACATACAGTGGAATAGTATTTGGCCTTGAAAACAAAGGGAATTCTGACACATGCTATAATTTGGATGAGCCTTCAGGACCTTATGCTAAGTGAAATAAGCCAGTCACAAAAATAAATGTACAGTATGATCCACTTATATGAGGTACTTAGAGTAGTCAAATTCATAGAGCCAGAAAGTAGAATGATAGTTTCCAGGGGTTGTGGGAGTGGGGAATGGGAAGTTAATATGAGGTTTCAGTTCATGAAGATGAAAATAGTTCTAGAGATGGAAGATGGTGATGATTGCACAACATTATGAATGTTTTCAATACCACTGAACTGTACACTTACAAATGGTCAAGGTGGCAAGTTTTATGTTATATGTATTTGATCACAAGATTTTTTAGAAAGAAAACTAAAATAGAATATATGTACATAGGTATATTTGGAAAATGCACTGACAAGGGAATGCAAAGGTACATACCAATCTGGTAACAGTGGGTTCCCTCTAATGTTGGGGTAGCAAAGGAACCAGGATTGGAGAGGTAGACAGACAGAATTTGAGCCTTATTCATAATGCAAAATTAACACCTGCTTCCTCTATTTCCCCCCATTTCTCTTGGTTCAGTTCCAAACTCCATTCTATTATAAGCACATCTGCTTGGTAGCCTCTAAACCACATCCCAGAGCCTAACTATAAGAAAGTATGGGGGGTGGGGAGGGGTACAGAGGGGAGCAAAAAGGGGATGGATGTAATACAACAATAAAATTAAAATAATAATAAAAAAAAGAAAGTCAAGTTTAGCTTCCCTCCTTCCCATGCTATGATAGGAAAGGGTTGGGCTGCATATAGAATTTGTCAATACAATAATATTCTGGGCAACAAATGCTTTGGCCAAATTGCCACATAAAATCAAGATAAAGTGAAAAGGATGGAAGTGTGAATCATATGGATTTTTACATGATTTTTTAAGGTCAATGATAGTCTAAAACTGCAATAATAAAAGCAAACAAGAGAAAGAAGAAAAAGAGGGAAGATGGCGATAGTAGAGAGCAGTGCTGATGGTGTTCTCGAGTACCAAAGCAGCTAGAGGACAGGATAAGGAGCGTGAGACGTCTTCAGGACCCTAGGGATTGGAACGGGCAGCATCTGGACACAGGGGAGCAGAGCCCAGAGGCAGAGGAGGCCAGCAGGACAGTAGGTGAGGCGTTCCCGACCTACCAGCCTGCGGGCCGAGGTTGGCTCTGGGCAGAGGCGGCTCTGCCCAGAGGGGCGCGTTTGACTGGGGCCAGTTCTGGGCTCCCTGGTGACTGGAGGTCTCGGCAGAGAAGTGTGGGCAGCGAGGGCGAATGCTGTAGGGAACGGGGAGTTGAACTCTTGCAGGAGAGGGACTGTGAGAGACTCCCTCTGGCAACAGGGAGAGGAGGCTCCGCGCACGGGGCTAGAGGCAGAGGAAAAGAGTCCTGAGGGAACCCGGAGCTGGGGAGCGGGAAGTGCACTGGCAGGGTGGCGAGAGGGCCGAAAACGGAGCTGCTGGGCCACCGGGGAAACAGCAGCTAGAAGCCCCTGCGAGGGGGGAGGCCCAGCCCTGCACAACCACACAGGCCCCCAAGATCCGTGGAAAACTCCAAGCGGCGGGAAACTCCAAGCGAGGAGCCAGCAGAGCCCGGAACTAGTGGCGGGGGTAACTGACCCGCCATTGCCAGAGACAAAGGCTGCACCGCCCACGCCTGGGAGGGGCTCATCACAGAGGCCGCGTAAAGGACTCCGAGGAGAGCTAATTGGCTTGGGGGCCTGGTGCCCGCCCCTGAAGGGCAGGACAGTGTAGGCGGACCCCGGACAGTGTTGACTGACAGGCACGGCCTCCTCCTGGAACTGCGGGGGTGGGGCCAGTCATCACAGGGACCAGCGAAATTGCGGACTGCCCTGCAGAAGTGCTGGGTGCCTGTCCTGGGCAGGAACCTCCGCCAGGAGTGGGAGGGGGCTCCCTGCGGGCTCCAGAACACCGGCAGCCCTAAAACCCAGACAGGTTGCTGAAGGCCCAGCCTACCTGGGGGTGGACACTCAGAATCAGCCCTACTGTGACAATCAGAGGCCCTGCCACGTGCCAAGACCAGCTAGAATATAGACTATAGACTGTAAAGTCCTGACCAAGAAAAAGAGGCAGCATCAGGAAAGGGATTGCTGCCAATCTCAAGCACCTGAATTATACCGAGAGCAATATGAACTATTAAGTCCCAACATATCCTTTGCAAAAGTTGCTCCTCACATATTCTTAATCCCCCCTATACCTCAATCCACCTAAATACCCAAGACCCTCCCCTACTCTCGAATTAAAGTCTATTCACTCTGTGGCTATAACACATTCCCAGTCCTCAATCTAAGTATTCCTCCCTTCCCCAGCCTTTCTAAACCCATTCTTTATTCTTTTCTTCCTTCCCTTTTTTTTTTTTTTTTTTTTTTTT
>PVIW01017394.1:0-14138 GCA_004026585.1 Noctilio leporinus
GGGGAGGGGTGAGGAAGAGGCAAGGAAGGGGAGCAGTTTAGACAAGAACCTAGTATAAAGGAACCACCATGGACATGGACAATAGGTGGGATTGACTTTGGGGGGAATGGGTGGGTGGGGAGGGGGACAAAGGGGAGCAAAAAGGGGATGGATGTAATACAACAACAATAAAATTAAAAATATACATATTGCTTAACTGGCCCTGGCTAGTAGCAAAGTGGATAAGGCACTGGCCTGTGAACCCAAAAGTTGCTGGTTCAGTTCCCCAGCCAGGGCACATAACCAGGTTGCAAGCCAGGTCTCCAGCCAGGTCTGTGGCTGGAGACAGGTGAAAGGCAACCATACGTTGATGTTTCTGTCCCTCTCTGCTTCTCTACCTACCTCTCTCTGGAAATAATTAATAAAATCTTTTTTTTTTTAATTGCTTAACTGAAGCAAGCTGGCTCTGGAGAATTTTTGTTCTATCAAGTGGTAATGATGACTTGGTATTTATTATTATATGATTGGCAATATCCTAAGATATTATTCACATTTATTCTTTTCATAGGTTATAATAGATAATACTTGTCAAGTTGGTCAGATAGCTATCATTTCATCAAGGTAAGATTTTTGCTTTCTTTCCTAGCAAGATGTGGATTCTCATTATTCTAGGGTCTAGGTGGGAGCAAATAGAAAAACATTATCCTTTAATTCCATCGAGTCTGTCACATTTATATCCTCATGGAGCCTTATTGAGTAGGAAGCAACAAATATGTGATCTCAGGATAGAGAAGCAGTTTGAAGTTACAGGTTTGGGTTTTAGTCTCAATTTTGCTGTCAACTCTTACATGACCTTCAAACATGTCTCAGAGTCTTTGGACTTCTAATTCCTTTTTACATACCATAAAAGTAGTAATAGGCAGCTTTCAAGGTCTTATCAACTTTATAATATTGGGCGAGACTCTAAATTATTAAGCCCAGAATGAGTCTGGATCCCATTTAAGTGATTATTACAGAGTTGTTTTTAGACTTTGTAACTTTTACTCTTGGATCTTTTCCTCTGGATAAGAAATTGGTTATTTGAAAGTATAGTTTGGAGTCCTGGCTGGTGTGGCTCAGTGGATGGAGCACCAGCCTGAAAAGTAAAAAAATAAAATCTTAAAGGTAAACTCTGGAAAAGCTCCTAGGAAGGGGTTTATGAGAATGAAGTTATTTCTGGTCACCATGGAATGTGAAACAGACTGAGGGGGCACAGAGCTCTGTGTTAAACTTTCACTTCCACTTTGACCCAGTTGGATTTTTATCTGACCACACAACTCCCAGAGACTCTTTTTCAAAAATATTTTATTTATTTATTTTTAGAGAGATGGAAAGGAAGAAAGAGAGGAAGAGAAACATTGATTGGTTACTTTTTAGGCATCCCAACATGGGACCTGGCTCACAACCCAGGTATGTGCCTTGACCAGGAATTGAACCTGTGACCTTCTGGTTCATAGTCTGGTACTCAGTCTACTAAGCCACACCAACTGGGGATCATAGGCACTGCTTATGAAATTCTGTTAGGGTTTAATACCCTAAAATGCATTCCTCACACACACAAAATATATTCTTCACTTTACTTCCTCAGAAATTAGAAACGAGGGTATACTTAAAGTTTTTGAGATATTTTTCTTGGAGAAATTAAATGTGTATGTATTAGTGGAGAGTGGTGGGGTGATGGAGCTGGGATAAGAAGATAATATTTTGTAAATGGAAAAGGGCATGAAAAGTCTGAATACTAGGGTGATAAGCCTTTTTTTTTTCTCCCAGCCTGATACCTTTGCTATTGTTGATACCTGTATTCTGTTTGGGCAATGCCAGTGAATGTTTTCACAACTTTAGCCAGAATCACAGGTGAGTAAGGACTAAATCTATCATTTTCATGGGAGTCAATCAACACCTATTCTTTATAAATAGGGATAGAACACTTTCTTTTTTCTTTTTTTAAAAAAGATTTTATTAATTATTTTTAGAGAGAGGTGTAGGAAGAGAGGCAGAGAGGGAGAGAGACATCAATGTATGGTTGCCTTTCACCTGCCTTCAGCCACAGACCTGGCTGGTGACCTGGCTTGCATCCTGGTTATGTGCCCTGGATGGGGAATTGAACCAGCAACCTTTGGGTTCGCAGGCCGGAGCTTTATCCACTGTGCCACTAGCCAGGGCAGAACACTTTCTACATACATTCTGGCCAAGGTACTGGTTATGTAAAATGGGCTATGGTAACATGTAGTCAAAGCTGAAAATAAATAAGGGGAAATATAACACAAAGTTCATAGAAGATGATGTCTTTGATAAGGAACAAAGTGTTATGGACAAGGATTAGCAAAATGGTAAGTAGAATTGCATACTCATGAATTTCTGTCTCACTACTAGGTATCTTTCTAGTTTTAATATCTGTAGCAGTGCTCCTGTCCATTGATTCTCTTCCTAGGTGTATCCTGATGCATTCACCACCATCAGCCATGGCTGAAGTCCTGCCTTTTTCCAACACATCAGTCTGTAGCAAACTCTATTTTTATGGGCTCACCATTTTCCTGGCCAGCTTTCTACTCAGCCTCTTCATCATTGTGGTATGGTGCCACCTTACGTCCTTTATGGGAAGAAGCGGAGATAGAGAAGGATGGGGTAGTATTTTCAAGGCCTGGGAAATAGGAGGTTGAGAGTTGTTTTCTTTCTTTTTTTTTTTTTAATTTTTAAAAAAGATTTTATTATTTTCAGAGAGAAGGTCAGGGAGGGAGGAAGAAAGGGAGAGAAACATCAACGTAGGGTTGCCTTTCACCTGCCTCCAGCCACAGACCCAGCTGGAAACCTGGCTTGCAACCTGGTTATGTGCCTGGCTGGAATCAGCCTTTGGGTTCTCAGGCCGGTGCCTTATCCACTGAGTCACACCAGCCAGGGGAGAGTTGTTTTCTATAGTGCTAGTATTAAGAAAGTGGCTAGGAGATACTGACAATTTATTACTACCTCAGTCTTTTGGACTTACCAAAATCAACTGATGAGTAGGAAAGAGACTATGTATTCATTCTGTGGAATTATCCTCATTCTGGAACTAATACATGTTTTTGTGGATCCTCATGGAGGATCAGAGCAGAAAACTAGTATGTGTCAAGTGTATCCTTTATGTAGAATGATACTTTGGAACATAGGACATGGGCTTTGTTTTAATTTCCCAAATAATGAAAAGAGTTTTCCTTTTTCAATCTTTTATTAGCTATAAATTTGTATTTATGTTATATCTAACTGGTGTTAAGCTGCTAAGTGGCCCAGGCAGTTATTAAATACTTACCTGACATCATCAAAATGATGTCTAATTAAAATAATCTTCAATGGGACAATATGTTATTTATATGCAACTTTCTAGTACAAAATCAGCAAGCAATTATGCCTTCTAATTTGCCATACCTATTTTTCAGTATCCTTTTCTCCTCTCTGTATATGCTAGTGCAGGGATTACAAACTCTCTACCTAATTTATCCCACAAATATGTTTTGTTTCCTAGCAGAGCTAGCACACGTGAACCAAATATAATTGCAGAGAATTTCCTTTGACAATTCAAATATAAATTATGGAGACAGTATAGCTCAAACCAGCAATTTTGTAAAGAGTGCACAGCGATTATTTTATATTAAAATGGCTTTGAGGCCCTGGCTGGTGTGGCTCAGTGAATTGAGCACCAGCCTGAGAACCCAAAGGTCACTGGTTCGATTTCCAGTCAGGGCACATAACCAGGTTGCAAGCCAGGTCCCCAGACAGGTCCCCAGCTGGAGGCAGGTGAAAGGCAACCATACATGAAAGAGAAAAAAAAAAAGGAGGGGAGGAGGGGAGAAAAGGAGAGAAGGAAGGAAATTAGTTTATATTTACAACTGATTGACAAGACAGACAGATAGCATGGTACCCTAGGGATTCCTGTTTGCTGCTTCTTGGTTTGTTTATTTTTTTCTTTTCAAAGATTTTAATCATCATTTTTAGAGAGAAGGGCAAGGAGTGAGGAAGAAAGGGAGAGAAACATCAATGTATGGTTGCCTTTCAACTGCCTCCAGCCACAGACCTGGCTGGAGACCTGGCTTGTAGCCTTGTTATGTGCCCTGACTGAGGAATTGACCTGTTTGCTTATTTAGAATAACCTAGGCTTCAAAGGACATTCAGAATTAGTATTCTGATTTTTTTAAAAAGATTTTATTTATTGGTTATTTTAGAGAGAGGGAAAGGGAGAGAGACATCTATATATGGTTCCTTTCACCTGCCACCAGCTACAGATCTGGCTGGCAACCTGGCTTGCAATCTGGTTATGTGTCTGGCTGGGGAATTGAACCATTGACCTTTAGGTTCGCAGGCTGGTGCCTTATCCACTGTGACACCAGCCAGGGCTTGATTTTTTTTTTTTTAGTCAACAGATGATTAACTGATTCCACTAGCCATTAAGTTTTGTCAAGTAAATTCAAGCCTCCTTTTGATTTCTGTGTCCATGGGGAAAGGAAACTAGATTAACTAAATTTAAGTAATTAGTTGTTGATTTAGAGTATACCAGATCTGGATTATTAGGTAAGTGTTTCAGCTTTAGTCAGATTTGTTACCAAGATTATTGTCTAATTAAGTCCCTACTAAAAGCACATTGGACTTCTGAACTGATTTATATTTTTTTTCATTGACTAAGCCCTATAAAGGTAGTCTCAAAAGGAACGAAAAAAACAATCTATTGTCCATCTAAAGGCAAGAAGAGACTTCGTTTAGCTTAGAGTTGAGAATTTAAACTCAGTCACAAAGCTGAAGTATTTTAAGAATATTAAGTATAGAAAACTTTCTCACACAATCTTTAATAAAGTGTTTAAAAAGAGGGCCTGATTGCATCTTAATTTTAACTTTTCATGCATATTGTGTTCAGCTTCAGTGAGAGAAAAAAGATCCTGAAGGTTGATGTAAGATTTATGTTTTGAACATGGTAACTACAAGTTCGGCTATTTCCCTAGCCAAGCAAAAGCACATTCTGAAGATAATTTTCTTTCAGAAAAAGCTTGGTCTTAGATAGTAATGACAGAAGAATGGACTTTCCTGCTGTCAGATGTGAAGAGAGTGATCCCTCTAAAATGATAAGGAAGATAGACTTGGGAACTTACTAAGCCTTGGGCAAAGTACTCACTGTTGAACCCATATCTAGGTCTTACTCGTCCAAGCCCAGACACTGTATAAGAAGTTTGTGAAATCTACTGGCTTTCTGGGAAGTGAACAGTGGGCAGTGATTCATATCACAGAGCAGCGAGTGCGCTTCTATCCAGTGGCCTTCTTTTGCTGCTGGGGCCCAGGTGGGTATCTTAGAGCTGGGCAATGAAGAGGGCACTACTGTATTCTGATCAAGCAAAGTAGTCTCACTAAGGAGGATGACTGCAAATTATTTGTTTGGCTTATAAATTTTAATTTGGTACCACCAATATTTCCAGTTTTTCCCAGCTCCCTTAACTCATGTTTTGGAAATTAAGATAATTAGACATGAGCTGTAACCTTATATGCAAGGAAATTTCCTGACAGAACTCAGAGATATTAATACCTGTCCTTCCTGCTACATAAAGTTTCAGGATCAGTTTGGATAATGTTTATGAAAGAGCTTGGTAAACTCTAAAATGCTCAAAAGTGTAACTTCCTATAGTATGTCTTGCCATTATTGCTACACTAATAATCTGCAAAGTTTAATCGACAAGGAGTAAAAGTTGGAAACCCAAGGCCCAGTGGTTTACATAACTGCTTAATCTCACTGCTGGTCTTCATTATGCTTCTAGCTTCCATTCTAACAATGCTTAGGCATGTGTACTGAAAAATTTATGTTTAGGCATCTAAGGCTGGCAATATGATTTATAATTTGTATTTTCACAGCTGTCATTCTGGTGATCATAAAGCTGATCAAGCCACAAGACACTGAGCTTCACATGGCCTTCTATATTCTCCAGGTAACACCTTTAAGATCCAGCATTTCTATTTTTACATCCTCTTATCCTATTCTGTCATTACTCTGTAAGCACAACTTTTCTGTTCAATTTGTGGTTGCCTTTCACCTGCCTCCAGCTATAGAGCTGGCTGGAGACCTGGCTTGCAACCTGGTTATGTACCCTGGCTGGGAATCGAACCAGCAACCTTTGGGTTTGCAGGCCGGTGCCTTATCCACTGTGCCACCAGCCAGGGCTTATTGATGTGTTTTTAAGGAATGAGTAACAAAAAATGAACTACAAGCAAATGTTCTTATGAAACACTAATAGTGACCTGATGCTGTCCCATACAGAGTAAACTGAATAGGATAAATAAGCTAATGTAGGTGAATGGGGATAGAGCAGTAGAGAAGTGGGATGATTCTCTTTTCCTCCTTTATCAGATTTAAGAAGGCTTTGGTGGCTATCTGACTATGCTTGTAGGGCAGTTTTTTCAAACTTAACCTGGGAAACGAGGCAATAAGGAAGGGCATTAAAACCACTTAAAAAAAACAACACTTCATTGTCCTTATGTAAATACTAAGAAATATGACCAACTCTCAGTTATCGATGACAAGGTACAGTGTGAAGAGTGAGTTCAGGAAGAGCTAGACAAATATTAAAAACTGACACCAGATCTTGATGTACAAGATTGAGGAAATAGAACAATGCTTTATAAGTAGGAGAATAGGGACTATTCCCTGGATCTCTGAAGGCCTGAAGGATGGGCTCCATCACCCCTTCATCTCCTCCAGGCTCTCACAGCATCATCGCAGGGTCTGCTCAACTGTGGCGTATATGGATGGACACAGTACAAGTTCTTTCAACTAAAGCAAGAGGCTCGGCATGATGCAGACACTCAGACGCCATTATTATGCTCACAGAAGAGATTCTATAGCAGGGGCCTAGATCCATTGGAGTCTACCCTTGCTTTTGCTACCAACACCTCCACCATTCTTTGAAACTATAATGCAGGAACTGGAGCTATTCACACTAAGGGACTGGAAAGAGTGTTGGGGAACATCTTAAGCCTTTTCTAACCATGTTTAAAACTATGGAAGTGAAAGGAGTATGATAGTGCCATGGATAGCAGTCATTCGAGGTGAAATAGGGAGGATCTCTTCATTATTTTCAGATTCACCAGTGATTCTTAAAGCCTTTTTGTTCAGGGAGATGAAGCCGTTTTCCATCTAAGAGATGGACTCAAATTACCTCGAGTATTACATTTATCTAAGTCTTTTCTAGAAAAAATTAATTCCAGTTGATTATTTAAAATTCCACTTCCAGGCTCTCCCCTCCATGCTTGCAGGTGAAGTAGAGAGGCATGCAGCAATTTGCTCAGGTCTTGTCATTGCTTGTCTCTGAGGTTGGACAAAGGAAATTGTTGATTTCTGTTATTTGAAGAGGTTTGCAATAATAAGCAAGGCCAGCAGTAACAGTGGAATCCTCAGATACATGACATTTTAGTCTCATATGTTCAGTGTTGTTCTATGTCTTGACAATAGGGACTATCCTACTCTAGAAAATTAAGGTCAGTCTTTTGAAGGGGATAACAATATTTCAGAGAAATCAGGACTAAAGGAAACGCTAGGAATCAAAAACTCTAAACTTGTCATTTACGAGCAGAAGTCCTAAGTAAGCTTAATAGTGCCTGGGTATTAAATTAGGTTGAGCCATATGAACTTTCCATTTTTGTAGGTGAAAATAGTCTCATATCAATTTTACATTGTGCAACCTAACAGTTAGTGTTAAATGTTTGCAGAACAAATGAATAAACAAATCAATGAATGACTAATGAATAGAATTTGAATCTTTGGGGAAAGAAGAGATTCCCAGACTACAGGGCCTCATTTATGGGTAGGAATGTCTAATGTGTTCCTCACTCTTTAATCACTTAACAAATGATGTTTGGTGTCTCCAGTTAAGTTATGAATAAGCCCAATCTAAGGCCAGGACATCTGATACTGTGATGCCAAAACAAAGGGGAAAACTGGACAAAGTGACTGGAATGGTAATTAACAAAATGTCTGGAACTCATAATCAGATCCTTCTCACATGATAAATTCCCTTGGTCTATCCAATGCAAAATCATTAGGATTAAAGAAAATTGATGGAATAGATTACAATGGTGGATTTGATAAGATACTCCAAAAAGTCAGTTCCAGAGAATTTTCCAAAGGAACTCCCCATAGGAATTTTAGGGAGGTCAATAATAGCTCTTTAAATTTTAGGCCCTGAGCTTCAGCCTTACTATGGAGGGTAGCATGGTCTTGTTCTGTCTACATTACATCTTAAATCCTCTCACTGTCCCGAAGTTCTAGAGACCTGATTTCTGGGTAGCACAGAAAAAGTAAGTTTGCCTCACCTAGAGTGCTGCTTTAACATTTTTTTTTTTTAATTTTATTGTTGTATTACATCCATCCCCTTTTTGCTTCCCTCTGTCCCCGTCCCCACCACCCATTCCCCCCAAAGTTAATCCCACCTGTTGTCCATGTCCATGTTCCTTTATACTAGGTTCTTGTCTAAACTGATCCCCTTTCTTGCCTCTGCCTCCCCCCTCCCCCCTCCCCC
This sequence comes from Noctilio leporinus, assembly GCA_004026585.1. NCBI lineage: Eukaryota > Metazoa > Chordata > Mammalia > Chiroptera > Noctilionidae > Noctilio > Noctilio leporinus. Next base: position 8,544 of record PVIW01017394.1, read on the forward strand.
CAACCCCTTTCCCCCTGACCACTGAAGGCCTATTCCTTGTATTCATATACTTGGTTCTGTTTTACTTGTTGTTAGTTTTGCTCATTATTGTCCTGTAATGGGTGAGATCATATGATATTTGTCCTTCACTGACTGGCTTATTTCACTAAGCATAATACTCTCCAGTTCCATCCATGTTGTTGCAAAGGGTACAAGTTCCTTCTTTCTTTCTGCTATATAGAATTCCATTGTGTAAATGTAACAAAGTTTTTTGATCCAATCATCCACTGATGGGCACTTAGGCTGTTTCCAACACTTGGCTATTGTAAATAGTGCCGCTATGAACATAGGTGTACGTAGGTTCTTATGAATTGGTTGGTGTTTCAGGATTCTTTGGGTATAGTCCAAGAAGTGGAATTGCTGGATCAAAAGGCAGTTCCATTTTTAGTTTTTTAAGGAAACCCCATACTGTTTTCCACAGTGGCTGCACCAGCCTACATTCCCACCAACAGTGTATGAGGGTTCCTTTTGCCTCGCATCCTCGCCAACACTTGTTTGTTGATTTGCTGATGATTGCCATTCTGACAGGGGTGAGGTGGTATCTTATTATGGTTTTAATTTGCATCTCTCTGATGACTAGTGATGTTGAACATTCTTTCATATGCCTCTGGGCCCTTTGTATATCTTCCTCAGTGAGTTGTCTGTTCAGGTCCTTTGCCCATTTTTTAATTGGGCTGTCTGTCTCCCTGGTGTTGAGTCGCATTAGTTCTTTATATATTTTGGAGATCAGACCCTTGTCTGAGGTATCAATGGCAATTATGTTTTCCCATACAGTTAGTTCCCTTTGAATTTTGCTGATATGTTCTTAAGCTGAACAGAAACTTTTCAATTTGATATAGTCCCATTTATTGATTCGTTCTTTTATTTCCTTTGCCCATGGTGAAGTATCCGTAAACATATTTTTGCGTAGGATATCCAAAAGTTTACTGCCTATATTTTTCTCCAGGACCTTTATGGTGGCACTGCTTATGTTTAAATCCTTTATCCATCTTGAGTTTATTTTGGTGTATGGTGTAAGTTGATGGTCTAGTTTTATCTTTTTGCATGTTGCTGTCCAGGTCTCCCAATATCATTTGTTGAAGAGACTGTTTTTACTCCATTGGATGTTCCTTCCCCCTTTGTCAAATATTAGTTGACCATAGTGTCCTGGGTTAATTTCTGGGCTCCCTATTCTATTCCATTGATCTATATGTCTATTCTTATGCCAGTACCAGGCTGTTTTGATGACAGTAGCCTTGTAGTATTGTTTGAAGTCCGGTATTGTGATTCCTCCTACCTAACTTCTTTTAATTTAAAAACAAACAAGTATTTGGCATATAGAAAGACAGATGGAAGTGAGAAGGAATTCCCATCTTCATAGACTTGGAGGGACACCAAAACTCAAGCGTCCAATTCTTAAAATATCTTTTTAGTATTACTTCATATTTGGTTTCATTACCAGAAAGAAGATAATTACTAAATATTTGTCAGGTGTGTTCATCTTGCTTTTCTAATGAGTTTTTTTGTATTGACACTGGTGTTAGATCTTCTACGGATGTAGGCAAATGAAAATATAGTAGGAGTGAGAAATAGTAAAAGGCGAATTAAGACCCAGATTAGGAGATCAGTATTTCATCACTCTGAGAGTCAGAGTGAACACCTGAAGCTTGGCCACTATTTGAACTGTGCCCCATAACCCCTGAATTCAAATGTAGGGGGAACATAAACATAGACATGGTGGCAGTTCTAAAAATTGTTGCAAATACCCCACCCATGACACTAGTTCAGGTTGCAGTTATAGTGAAGCATAGGGGTATCTTAGCAGGTTTGATAAATACAGATCTTCTGTGGACCACATGGGATACCACCCTTCAACTTCTCATCAGCCTTGTCTGTGGCTTAAAAATCTTGACACCCCAACACCATGTAGCTTGCATGAAGAACTGGGTGTTTGATGTTTTTCAATGTGTGGAAGCCTTTGCATATTTTCACATTGTAGCCTCCCACATTTTACATTTTTGGCCTTACACTTGCTGAAGACCTTAAAAATCCCTTTAGATTCACTTCCACAGTTTTCAACCTGTTTCTCTTGGAATCCATATAATGATAGCAACTTTCCCAGGCAACCTTTGTACCCTTTCCAAAGATTTTAACACAATGATTCTCTAGGCTTTGCCACTGGCCCTGGGCCCTACAGAATGGAGTGGAGTCTGATTCATGCTATGATAATATTCCCAAAAGCATTCCTTCAGAAATAAGAAAGGATGTCAGGTCAGATCAAAGAAAAGAGATGGCCTGTCCAAGTCCTCCAGTGGAGTGTGTCACATCCCTGGACTCCAGGAACATTAATATTGGCAATATCCAAATGTGTTTTTTTTCCACATTGTAATTTCTTTTTATTTCTCATAAATATGGATAAAAATCTACAGTTTCGACTCGGCTGTACTTTGAGGAATGAAGGGAAGGGACTGGGGCTGTGCTGGCCTGAAGCCGCACAGAAAGGACAATAACTATCCAGGGAAGGCAGGTGAAAGATAGCAATAAATCACCATCACAGTTTTGGAGGGAGCAGCTGACTGAGTAACAACCAATACAGATTATTGAAAGGTGTGAGCATTCTTCAGAATCCCACAAATATAATGGGGGAAAGGAATCCGTTGATAAATATCTAGCATTATTGCATCTGAGCAAGATTTTGGTTGTTCCAGGCAGTGGCTAGAAGTGTCTCCCAAGGAATGAATCTAGCCCTATATTTAAGGCTAGCTCTGGTAAAATCATTCACTTGGTAAACATTTATTAAGCATCAAAAATGTGCTGAGGCCACAGTACTGAATAAAATGGCAACCTGCCAGTCCATGATGTCAGCATGTAATAAGAAAAAAGACATTTTTATCAATAATGACTATACAATTTGAAGATTTGTAATAGTGGTCAATTAAGGACACATTGGTTTCCTCTTCATCACTTTTTACTCAATGAAAAGGCTGATAAGGTGATGGACAATGTTACCTGGGTTATGCCTTAGGAGACATGCAGGTTCTACAGATTCCTGGCTCTAGAGCAAATTCTCTTTGGTTCCTTTTTTGATGGAGGTATCATAAGTCATTTGGGAGGATTAAGGTAACAAATGTGAAGTGTTTAACACATTTCTGGGCACATAATGAATAATGTTAATATTATACTTGCTTTGTGCTTTCTTCACAGAGCGGTAGCTACAGCCTCCAAAGTTTTATTACCTATAATTAGAGAAGTTCCTTCTGATATTAGTCAATAAGTTATTAATTTCAATAAATAAAAATAGTAAATATAAAATTTTAGTTTCATACACATACTCAAGACTGTTATAAGGCCTCTGTACTGTTACAAAATTATAAATTTAGTTTCCTAACTCTAGATGATGTTACTCAAACATGTGGTAGCTGGATGACTCAAATTCATCTCAGGAAAATTAGCAAGAGGAAAGGCTATGAAAGCTGCCCTAGAAGAAAATTCTTTCAGGGAAAAAAGGAGTATAGCTATGGGAAGGGCCTGGAATTACTGGGAGGAATATCAATATACATAAACCATGCTACACATCTGCCAGATTTGAAAAGGTGGATGACTTTAACGCTGGTCTCTTGACCCTAAGGCAGTCAGGGTCTTCTGCTTTATCAGTTACAGTTCTTCCAACAGAGTTCCAAGACAAAATGGACTCAATAACTGCACCACATGAAATCAGAAAACATATCTGATCTGAATAGGCTTTTATTTATTTTCGGATTTAAAAACTCATTTCATGAATGCACATTTATAGAACAAATTAGATCAACCGATCGTATAAACAAACAACTGTTCTCACCTTATAGATAGTTCTCATTGAAATAAAAATCCAAGTAACAGTAAGAAATGTGGGCACATATAGTAGTGTATGTCAAACAACTTAGATGAAAATTAGCATGTCCTGAAAGTTTCTGGTGATTGCAAAAATTGGCCCGAGACAAAGACATTGATGTCAGAAGATGCATGTGAAGAGTTCAAATGAAATGTGAAAAAGCAAAAGTAGTATATATTTACTATATCAAATAAACAAAATATTAATTACTAAAAGGAGTAATAAAAGTGAGAGAATCCCTCTTTCTACATTAATATATTTTTGTAGACTGTTTAATCCTAATCATTGGAGTTATCAGTTCCTATTTTACTTTTGTGTCACTAAGCCTCTAGTTCCTGTTCAGTGTTAGAGGTGTTTCATATATTTGGCTTCTCCCTCCCACTACTTGATTTATGGTTCTTCATCCTCTTCCTCCTCGTCCTCATCCTCTTCCTCTTCCTCTTCTTCTTCTTCTTCTTCTTCTGCCTCCACTTTCTCTGGTGGGGCAGCCAAGCCAGGTGGAGCTTCTGGGGGCTTTTCTGCAGCCTCTTCTGGACCCTTTTCAGTGGGTACTTCTTTTGGACCTTTGCAGATCATGTATGTGCAAGTAATTACAACTGCTAATACTATGAGGAAAAGTATAAAGAATGATACGATCATCTTGTCTAGGATCTTTTCATGTTTGACAGGCTGGCTAATTTCTTGACCTCCACCTGGCTTTACATCACTTGGCTGACCAGGGGGACCACTGTCCACACTACCCCCATCACCCGCAGCTCTGCAGTCAGGAGGGGCATAGCCAGCCTCACAATGGCAGTGCTTTAAATTGTTGCAGATCCCTCTCCCATGACACGTCTTACTTGGATTACAGTCATAGTTGAGCACAGTGTGATCAGTGCAGGAGTAATTCATGCAGATTTTGTTTGGGGCGCAAGATGTGCCATAGCGCACATCCCCGTCATCAGGGATATCAGTAATGTGATAGGCATCCATGCTCCAGCAGAATTCATCTTCAAAAGGAATCTGGAGTAGTGTATGATAGGGTTGGATTTCTGGTATGTCATGAATATTGATACACGCAAGTTTTCCACAGAGTATGTTCTCTTTTGTACACTTAATATATTCTGGATTACTAGAACTGGGAATGCCACAGTTTCCAAACCGGTCCCCTTTGCTGTTTATTATATTATAACACGTTTTGGGGGCAGACACTGCCGTGGCTCCAAAAAATTTTTGGCATTGAAGGTCAGGGTGGCCACACATACCATTAACACAGTAATTTTCATTACATGGAGTACCATCTTGCTTGTAGCTATTTGGGGGACATTCTCCAGAGTCTCCAGTACAATACTCTGGGAGGTCGCATTCTTCCAGAGCAGGACGACAGTTAACTCCCTTTTCTTCATAGTTGCATATTTCGTTACAACAAGGTCCAGGACTACACTTTGCATGATTCCTCAGATTACATGTTTCATCACAGCACAGGTTATGTTCACAATTACTGCCACAGTCACATTGCTCATCATTATCCACCACACCATTGCCACAGTAGGAGCTCCTCCGCAAGCGGACTTGGTGCTGAGGGTTGTTAAATAGGCAGGCCCCTTTGTGTTCCTGGAGGAACCGGTAGAAGTAGTCTGAGCTACAGTTGCTGAAGCCACTTTCTTTAGTGATATTTTCATGCATGAGACAGAAGCGTTTATCTTGACAAATGCAGGCTGAGTGGT
>PVIW01017395.1:0-14138 GCA_004026585.1 Noctilio leporinus
GACAGTAACAGACCGGCATCTCTCCTCGTGTCTGTTTTGCTGACCCGCAGCCATGCATGCGATATCTCCACCCATGTGGACCAGGCTGGTGTCCCCATGGGCAGTGCCCACTGGGAGCACTGCTGCAGCAACCAGTGCTGGGCGACAGGCCCGCTGGGGGTGGGGGGACTCCTGTAGCATCTTCCTTAGCAAGACAGGTGCTGGCCAGCCTGTGCTCGGGACAGCGTTTGTGGGCCTGGGCAGTCACAGATGAAGTCCACACTGGCACCTACTGCCAGCCCTTCCACCAGATGCTGCTAGTGACGTGCCCGTAGGCACTAGGTCGTTGGCGACAAGGTCATTTTTGGGACAGGGGTTCAGTTCAGGTATGTCACGTGACATCTGTCCAGAAGTGTTTGAAACAGACACCGAATCACAGGGTGCTGTGCCCGGTTACAGGCCCCAGTTTGGCAGGGGGCAGGAAAGGGTCAGAGGGCCCTGGCTGGTGCGCTCAGTGGACTGAGCGCCGGCCTGCAAACAGTGCTGGTTCAGTTCCCAGTCAGGGCACATGCCTGGGTTCCAGGCCAGGTCCCCACCTAGGGGCACGTGACAAGCAACCACACATTGCTGTTTCTCCCTCTCTTTCTCCCTTCTTTTCTCTCTAAAGGTAAATAAAGTCTTTATTTTTGAGACAGATAACCTGACAGCTTTCTGTAGGCCTTTTATGAAATCTCGGTGGTTCTCAAATCTGACCGACCTGACCGCAGGTAAAAGTGAAGGCAGCGGTCCCACCAGGAAGCCAAACTCCTCTCACTGCTGAACCCGCAGTTCTGAGTGTGGTGTCTTCACAGCCTTCCTCCAACAGAAACAGAGGATGGAGATGTGACACCTTAGAAGACTCCTGTCTTCTTTTTTTTTTTTTAAGTGTTTTGTTTTAGAAGTTTTTTTAATAGATCATTTTTATTCCCTTTTTTAAAGATTTTGTTATTTTTAGAAAGAGGGGAAGGGAGAGAAGCAGAGAGGGAGAGAGACATCCATGTGTGGTTGCCTTTCACCTGCCTCCAGCCACAGACCTGACTGGAGACCTGGCTTGCAACCTGGTTATGTGCCCTGGCTGGGGAATCGAACCTGCGAGCTTTGGGTTCGCAGGCCGGCGCCTTATCCACTGTGCTACCAGCCAGGGCGACTCCTGTCTTCTAAGGCCACGTCGACTCTGGTCAAGCATCAGTCATTGCTTTGTGCTTGCAGTCAGCAGGTACGGGGCCTGTCATCTGTCACCTGCATCAAGTCCAGGAGCTAAACTTGGAATGAGGACCCACGCAGGGGAGTGGGCTGTGGACCAGACAGCTCTGGGGCTCCCACCGCCTGGTGTCATGCGTCTGCGAGGCTGTCTTCCTAGGTGGAGCCCCAGTCCCCCTTCCTGGGAAGCGGCCCCCATCTTGGACATGTTGTTTTGTTTTCAGGTTGAACAGGGCCAGTCAGACTTACTTCTTCCCCATTCACCTGACGGATCAGCTGCTCCCCAGCGCTGTGTTCTATGCCACCGTGGGGCCTCTCGTGGTCTACCTGGCTATGCACCGCCTGGTCATCAAGCCGTACCTCCGGGCGCAGAAAGAGAAGTGAGTTCAGGCCTGTTATGGGGCATCACCGAGTTCCTCTGTGCCTCGGTGCCCTTGTGTTGGCGAGTGGACCCATTGGACTGTTAGGAAAATTAAATTAATTAGTGCAGGTCAAGTGTTAGCATGGGGTTTGGTCCACAGTAACAATGTAACGATTACAGGTGAGCGCTGCTCTGATCCTTCCCTTGTCTTCCATTCCTACTTCCAGAAAGGATTAGTTTACGAAACTGTTGGGACTTTAGATCATGACCGTAACAAATCATTTGTTTTTTCCTGTACTGACTATTTCTTTTCCTGGCACTGAGTTGGAGAAACAGGTGCTGAGTTCCTCCATTAACTACATCTTAGATGTCATAGAAACGTAATGGAATTGCTTCATAATTCGTGTAGGTGATGCATCACAGTGTAACACCAAGTCTGAAAAGCGGTTTTGATCCATTACTTCGTGTGCTGCAGAATTTTAGTAGCTGTGTTTGCCATGAGATGAGAAAGGTGGAACGTGGCAGAGTTTAGGGCATCTGAGGGAAGGGGTGAATCTCCTCCTTGGGGCCCCTCCAGCCTTGGAATCCGTAGAGGTCAGGTCCTAACAGGGATGTGCTGTGCCCAGTCTTCCGGGACAGTTGTGCACCGCCTGAGTCCCTGGCTTTGTTGGGGGCGGGAATATGTGTGTGTCCCAAATATCACGTGCATGGCCTTCTGGAATGAGTTCTGTAACAATTCCAGGGGGTTGGTGGGATCTCCCGGGAGTCTCACCTCCTCCTCTGGCCTCGCTCCCTGAGCATCCTGTCCACTGGGGCTTCTTTCCAAAGGGACTGGCAGTGCAGCAATGCAGGGAGAGCCATCTAGGGACGGAGGGAGAGCTGCACAGGCCTGTGACAGACAGATTTGCCTGAGGTTGTCTGGGGAAGACTTGTTGAAAGTTCCAGAACTAGGAATGCAGTCGGAGCCACATGCCGTTTGCTGGGCAAAGGTGTGACAACGGGTGACACCATCTGTGTTAACATGTGGCCGTTTTCTCGCCCAAGGGAATTGGAAAAGCAAAGGGAAAGCACAGCCACGGACATCCTGCAGAAGAAGCAGGAGGCAGAAGCTGCAGTAAGTGCTGCGTCGGGTCACCCGGGGCCTCCGCTCTGTGTGGCTCTGCGAGTGCCGCATGAGCTCACGCTGCTCCCCTCCCCTTGGGGCCTCGGTCCCCCACAGACGTCTTCCCGGCAGCTGTGTTGATTGATCACCGTGGACTTGATGTTGCCTTTGGCTGCTGTACTGGGAACATCAGCCCGGCTCTAAAGACAAGATTCCGTTAACCTCGCGTAGCCTGGCAAGGTGTTTGAGAAAGTGGTGGCCCTAGCACCTGTGGCTCGGTCGGTTGGGTGTCACCCCGCAGACCGCATGGTGCAGGTCCGATTCCCAGCCGGGGCACATGCCTGGGTCGCAGGTTTAGCTCCCTGTCAGGGCACACATGGAGGCAACCAATCAGCGTTTCTCTGTCATGTCGCTGTTTCTCTCTCTCCCTCCCTCCCTCCCCTCTCTCTCAAGAAAAAGTGGTAGATATTGTTCTCTTTTTCTTCCCCTTAAGTGATTTTATTTTACCCGATCTAACAGAGGTACCCAGGACGAATGACTGGGTTGCTGTGGCCGGGGCAGGGCTTCAGTGAACTAGGAGCAGGGCGGTGTCCCTGAACCAAGAGGCAGAGTCCGGCCAGGGCCCTAATGGCCCCCTGCCGTGTGCTTGCAGGTTCGGCTGATGCAGGAATCCGTCCGGAGGATCATCGAGGCAGAAGAATCCAGAATGGGTAAGAATGCGTGGCCTTCCCAGGACAGGGTGGGCTTCGGGGTCTCCAAGGAGCTCGCTGCTCCTGCCGCCCAGGTGCAGGGCCAGGGCCTGGCTCTGAAGGCGGCCATCCCCAGGCCTCGTCATCGTGCACGCCTGGTACGGGAAGTTTGTCAATGACAAGAGCAAGAAGAGTGAGAAGGCGCAGGTGATCGACGTGACGGTGCCGCTGCAGTGCCTGGTGAAGGACTCCAAACTTATCCTCACGGAGGCCTCCAAGGTACAGCCTGTCCCCTTGGGCTCGGGTGGGACAGGCTCCGGGGACAGAGGCCCCGCGGGGGCCATGTCGTGGCGGCAGAACTCTTCATGTCGCTGGCATGTTCTGTGCCGTGCCACCCAGCACCCCAGTTACGTCTGTCCTGGAGCGGTTAGTTCATGTGTCCTCCACGTCTTCACTTACAGGGATTTATTAAGCACCTGCTGCATACTAGGTACAGCAGCAAACAACACACATCCTGCCTGCGTGGGTTGTACCTGCCGCGTACGTCTCACTTGATTCCGGGCCTGCGAGGTGGCCTAGCACATCTGAGGCTCACGCTTGCACCCAGGTTTGGATGTCAAAGTCAAGCTAAAGTGCAGATCAGATTCACTCAGGGCCAGGAACTCTCGACCCCTGAGAAGCCTGTCATGGTGGGGCTTCTGTGAAGATGGACGTATATCTGGGGTGGGGGGCTAGTCTAGGAATAAATAGGCCAGCCACCTTCAAATTCTCATTTCTTCTCAGCTGGAAAAGTGTGTGTCTTCTGAGGGAGTCAGGCCCTGCCGATGGCAGCCAGTGGCGGTCATGCCAGGTGAGCGCCTGGCTCAGGTCCTCTTTTAAATCACAGTCCATGTGTTGCAGGCTGGGCTGCCCGGGTTCTATGACCCCTGTGTGGGGGAAGAGAAGAACCTGAAGGTGCTGTACCAGTTCCGGGGCGTCTTGCACCAGGTGATGGCTCAGGACAGCGAGGCACTCAGGATACCAAAGCAGTGTGAGTAGCTGCCTCTGCAGTCACCTGCCCAGGATGGGGACATACCTATGGAGTGACAGTGCTTTCCCGTTAGCTGCTGGGAGCTGTCACGTTAGGGATTCTCAATGCTCAGGGCTGTGGCGAGCTGCCCTAAGAGGTGTCAGCCTCTCCCCTGGGCCTTACAGTGAGCCCTTGGCTTGGAAGTGCAGCTCCAGAGGCAGGTAGGAAGCCAAGCCAGCTGCTCCTTACACTGCAGAGCCACCTGTCAGCCAGGCAGCCTCTGGTCTCCTAATGGCAGGGCCTTGCGCGGAGAGAGGTCCTACAGACTGTTGCCCTTGGATATGCTGAGTCTGTCTTTCCCCCTACAGCTCACAGGATTGACACAGACGGATAAACTGCTCGAGAAACCAGATTAAAAGAGGCTGCAAATACATCTTTTCCTAGGAATCTACAAATTTGGAAGAAGGGGAAACCCAGACATAAAATGTCTTTATTTTATATTATTCCTATAGAAGGTGGTACCATATCAATTATGTGAAGGGACACAGACACCGGAGGTCAGACTGAGGCAGCCCCCCCTCCCCCCAAGGACCAGAGCCGCAGCATGGCTGCGTCTGTGCTCCCAAGGATCATGTCCCCAGGGGAAGGGCGCCGGGCCGAGCCCCTGGGGTCCCTCCCCGGGGTCTTCAGCACATGCTGACCACGCCCACCCAGGAGTTGGTGGCCTGCCTGGAACCCGTTGTGGAACACCCTGCCTCACACATGGGGCTGTGAACTGCTGTCCTGACGCCTACGCCCAACATGGGAAGGAAGAAACAGGTCTCCAGCCAAGTGAGCACATGTGGTCAACCTTCCGAAAACCACCTTTTCCTGCTGAAATATGGAGAGGAGTATGGGTTTATAAATTTGCTTTTTATCTGAGAACAAATGATTTTGGAACTTGGTCCTTTTTTCCTCCCAGAACTTCTCGAATCATTCCACTGGCAGCTGGCTTGGGACAGAGGAGTGTGACTGGTTCCCAGGGCCATCCCTGTCAGTCACTTTCTTCCGGTCTCAGGCCTTTCCCCCTCCCGTGGGGAAAGGCAGGTGACCCTCACCACCTGCCCCTGGGCTCAGCCTGACCCGCCTGTGCGCCCACCAGAGGACAGTGTCGGGGTGAACAGGGGAGGGGAAGCCGGGGAAGCGGCGGAGCGCCGGCCTCTCCCTGCCCGCCGCCTGCGCCCACCGCGGCCAGCAGGGGGCGCTGCCGCCCCGCACCTGCCCGCGGGCTCCCTCCTCCGCCTCCCTTCACGGCCTCCGGGGTGCAGAATACTTGGGAGCCCGGGTCCTCCCGCCAGCCGCGTCTGTGACCTGTGAACCCGGCGGGCTTCACCCTGACGCTGGTACCAGTGGAATAACCCCTGCCCCTTTTAAAACCAGTTCAGGGCGCAGATCCCGTATTTATCTCCATTGTAACAAGTGCGCTGAGCTGCCATGGAGGGTGCGCCCCGCAGTGAGCATTCGCGTCTCACCGGACGCGGCCCGTGCCTCCGCGGGCACCAATTCTATGTCTGAAAGGGGCTGTACAGAGGACACTTAAACAATAAACTTTTCCTGAAAGCGGGAGGCAGTGTTTCAGTGCATCTGTACCTTTTTAGGAGTAAGGGAAATAAGGCAGGTGCCCCCACGGCCGTGCCCCATCCCTTACCCGTTGCTGTTTAAACTACAGGAAACCTCGAGGCTTAACTGGAAGCTGTCGTTCGGTGTTCAGCATTAGATGGGTGCCCGAGAAGCAGCCCGGAGTTAGGGCATCTCTTAGGCTAGGTTTTTGTTAAGATTTTTTAATTAGAGAGAGGGGAAGGGAGAGAGACATCAGTATATGGTTGCCTTTCACCTGCCTCCAGCCACGGACCTGGTTTGCAACCTGGTTATGTGTCCTGGCTGCAACCTTTGGGTTCGCAGGCCGGTGCCTTATCCACTGTGCCACCAGCCAGGGCGAGATTTCTTTTCTGTTTTCATTAAAGCCACCTTTTCTTTGTAGTTATGGGGGTCACGCCCCTGAATTAGTGCTTGTTTCTAAATAAAGGCGGGAACCTGTGGTGTAGGAAGACACTTTATTATGGAATTCCATCAGACCAGGCCAGGCTGGGGCCTCCTAGAACACAGGCCAGTCTCAGCCAGAGCTGGCCATCCAGGTGACAAGGGGCCACCGCTGCCACCGAGAGCCAGCAGTCGCCTGCTCTGCTGCAGACCGGAGTGACCCTCCCAGGACCCAGCTGCCCCACTGGGGGCGTGTCCACAGCTCAGGCTCAGCAGGATGCTGGCCCGGCTGTTGCCTTAGATGACCGTTTCCTGTTCACAGCCCCAACCCCTCACAGCCTGAAGCCACTGAGCTTCCCCTGAGGTCGCACTGTGCTCCTCTCCAGAGTCCTGGCCTGGTGTGCCTCACTGCCACGTAGCGGCAGCAGCAAAAGGGGTTCACAGCCAAAGCTCCAAAGCCACGGCCCCATTTCTGGGGCCTCAACAAGAACGGCCGGCGGCCTGGCTCAGCTCTGCTGCTCCGGCTGTGGCGCAGCCCGGGGGCCGGAGCACCTGGCTCGCAGGGCTCGCAGGGCTTGCAGGCGGCTGCACATCCTCCGCATCACCAGCCGCTGGGCCTTCAAGCGTTTCCGCAGCTTTTCATTCTCCTTCAGCGCCACGAAGAGTTTTTCTTTCAAGGCACCCAAGTCCAAAAGGGCGTAGCTGTGGTCAGATGGCTGTGGGGGGCCAGCCTGCTGACCAGCGGCCTCAGCCGATTCCGGGCTCCGTGGCAGGACCTGAGGATGGTGAACGGAAGGTAAGCAGTGCCCAGGGGCCGAAGCTGTTCTTCAGCACAAAGACCAGGTAGAAGGGCCCTGGGGTCCCCTCCGGCAGCTCCCCTGACATGCACACCTGCCCAAAGTGGGGCTCTCACCATTCCTGCAAAGGCCTGAGGTTGGGCTGTGTGCTGTGGGGCCCGTCTGTGGTTTAGGCACCGGTTTTCCTTATTTTGTTTGAAGCAAATCCCCTCCTAGAAAGACCAACTTGCCCCCTGCCACCCTGTTGCCCGGGCTTACCTGTCCTACCATGGCTCCAGTCCTGGGGGGTGGCTGTGGCACTTCCAGGGCAGTGTCCAGCTTGCTCCCTGGGCCATGCTCCCTGTCCCTCACCTCAGGGAGGACCTGGAAAGAGGGCATGGCTGCAGCGTACTGATCCCCAATGACTCCCCCAGCCTGCAGCAGGCTGGCCCCCAACACAGACTGACCCTTGTGAAGACTGACCTTTTCCTTCTCAGAGTCAGCATTTCCACCCTTGCCGGTGGGGTCTGTGTCCTCCCTCACCAGCTGCAAGAAACACAGAGCTGCTGTGATGGATGGCCCAAGGTGTGGCCCAGTCATGATGTTAGAAACCTGCACCCTGAGATCCTCATGTTCTGCCCCCCATTTATCAAACTAAACTGGGCCTTGAAATGCAGCCCAGCTCCACCCACTGGTATCTCCAAAGATGTTCCCAAATCTTGGGCCAAAGGACCTAATTTGTGTCACCCCAGGGCCTGACATTCTAGATACATAGTAGTGCCTCACATTTTTGCTCAGACAGTAGCAGCCATGTGGGAGAAAACCTCTGACATGGAGCCTGCTGTCTCTGGGGCCACAGAGGCCAGAGTGCACCCCCAGGTGCTGAGGAGCAGATCACACATGCCCCTCACCCCGGGGATTAACTGTCATCTTCTGGGACAAATGCTAACATAAATGCATCAGTGATCAAACTACTCTATTAACAGGTATGCCTGTGGGAGGTCTGGGGTGACGCTGCTACCAGAGGTGACACAGTTCCAGTTAAGTGAAACCAAGACCCCCAAGAGTGTCGCATACTGTTCCTCCAGCTCACAGCACTGCATTATACGCTGGAGGGAGCCTGGCTGGTGTGCCTCGGTGGGTTGAGCATCGGCCTGCGAACCAACAGTTCACCAGTTCAATTCCCATTCAGGGCACATGCCAGCTGGGGATGTGTGAGAGGCAGTGGTACATTGATGTTCCCTCATATTACAAAAGCCAACCAACCAAGCATGTACCATGTGGGGCAATGTTCTGAGTGCTGAGATAAGCCAGGGGAAGAAGCCCCTGCCCTTGCAGGCGGTGGGGGGCCAAGAACAGAAAGCAAAGGAGGCCCTGGCTGGTAGCACAATGGATAAGGCGCCGGCCTGGGAACCCAAAGATCACAGGTTCGATTCCCCAGCCAGGGCACATAACCAGGTTGCAAACCAGGTCTCCAGTCAGGTCTGTGGCTGAAGGCAGGTGAAAGGCAACCATACATTGTCTCTCTCCCTCTCTGCCTCTCTCCCTTCCCCTCTTTCTAAAAATAATGGAATAAAATCTTAAAAAAAAAAAGAAAGAAAGAAAGAAAGCAAAGAAGGGCAGGCAGCAGCAGGAGAGGCTCCTGTGGAACCGTGAACGTGGACGGAGAAGAGGGGCCGCCACTGCGTGTGGACCTCTGGGAGGGGTCCTCAGGCAAAGGCGAGGCCGCACAGGTCTGCTCCCAGCCGGTGCCTGTTCCTCCCACAGCCTGCAGCTCGGGTCCCACCGGCTCCCCTTCTCTCAATCCCAATAATAGGTGCGCACCTGCCTTATTTGTCCCAGCGCTTTCCTTTGCCTTCCAAATTCAAGAGGTGCCCTCGGGAGGGCCCACACTCTGGGACTCCAACCACCTCTAGGATTTAGGACGTTCAATGTAATTCCCCTCGTGGCTTCAGGGTCCAGCAGTCGGTGAGCTCTCTCCTGAGCCAACCCTGCGCACCCCACCTGACCAGACATGTCCGCTCCATTGGGACACCAAACTCAATCTGCACAGGTCCAACACCTGGGAACTGGGGCACCCGGCTACCCAGGGCCTCAGCAGCAGCTCTCCCTGGCCTCCTCCCTATCAGGCCACCGACTCTGCAAAGCCCTTGCACTCCGTCCTCTCGTCACTGACCCACCTTCAACTCGGGCCACCGTAGCTGCACTCACCTGGGGCACCACAGGGGCCTCCGAACCCACTTTCAGCCAGAGGGAGCCTTCCAAAGCCAGGTCTCTGCCCTGTACACCAGCATCCAGCATCGGGGCCAAGCCCGTCACCGTCTGCCACCGTCTCGGCAGCCTGAGCCCACGCTGCTCCTGACTGTACCCAAAGCCCTTCCATCTGCAGGCCTGTCTGGGCTGTTCCCACCTTCCCTCCAGGGCTGCCCCAGCATCGTCCTTCCGGGGCCTGGTCAGAGCTCTCAGCCAGCACATGCGGCACACAGTAGGACCTTAACGGATCCGTGCAGACCTGCAGTGGCCCTGTTTCTGACTTCTGGATCACAGATGTGGACACCCAGCCAGCTGTTTGGAGGAAGAGGCCTGAATGCAGCTCAGCGAAGCCCTCTGCTGGGAAGGCCTTCCCTGAGAGGCCTAGAGCCCCGGGGAGACCCAACAAAAGTGAGCCACCTCAAGGATCGGGCTCCTGACACACTTGCCAGTCTCTGCTTCAGCAGCACCCAATTTTGAAGCGTGACTCATTTTAAACCGGCTCTTAAGTTGGGGGTCCCCTAAACCAAAGGTCATGGCCAGCAGGGTCTCCTGGAACCCGACCCGAGGAGGGGCAGCGGTGCCCTCATGGCAGGGCAGTCGCAGTCTGCACTTCTGTGGTTCCTGCCAGCGCCACCCCACCCGCACCTGCCAGGCGACCCACGCCAGCAGGCCCAGCAGGCCAGCTCTGCCAAGGAGGGACAGAAGTGTGTTCACCTGCGTGGTGTCCTGGAAGGCGAACACCGTGGGCACAGCATTGTGCTTCAGGTTTTTGCGGTTCCCAAAGGCGCTGAAGCACTCGGGGCGGAAGTGCTCGGAGCAGATGACCGTGTGCTGCTTGGGCTCGAAGTTGCCCCGCCCGATGTTCAGGACCCATTCCTTCAGGAGCTCGGGCCGGCTGAACGGGAACCTAGGGCACAGGCGGGAGCGTGCGGGGACTGAGGGAGGCTGACAGCACTTCGGAGCTCCCGGGCATGTCCCACCAGCACCCGGTACTCTGGACTGCTCGCAAAACCCAGGAAGCTCCCTGCTAAACCGCATCCAACTTCCGGAAGGTACAGCATCCTCATTAAGAAACTTGAAGACCACTGCGACCAGGAACGTGGCCAGAGCTGTTTCCGAAGCTACGTGCACCAGGTTAGCCTTTGTGTGTCCCTGTGGGAGCCCGCCAGGTGCAGGACCCGCTCAGGGTGCTGGGAGGGTGGGAGGAAGACATCTCAGGCCTCGTGAAGCCCACGTTCTAGAACGGGCAGGCAACCAGGCAGGGATGGCAAGCGGGAGAGATGTAGACTAGGTAAGAATGAAGAGTGGGATGTGGTCAGGAAAGGCCACCTGAGAGAGGTATCACTAAGTGGGAGCCTGAGCCTGCAGGTGTTAGAAGGAAGAGCAGCCCTGGCCGGGTGGCTCAATTGCCTAGAGCACCATCCTGATTTGCCAAGGTTGCAGGTTCGATCCCCAGTCAGGGCACATACAAGAATCAAACATGGGTAGAACAACAAATAGATGTTTCTCTGTCTCTCTAAAAACATCAATAAATTAAAACAAAGTCAAACAGCTAAGGTTCCAAAAAAAAAAAAAAAAAAATGAGGGAAGACCATGACAGGTGTGCACCAGGTGTGTTCACGGAGCAATGGAGGCAGGTTTAGCTGAGACAGAGCAATAAGGGACATGGTGGCCGAAAGACACAGGTTCTAACCCAATGCAGGAGGGAGTGGCTGGAGTCCCATAGGTCACGAAATAGAAGGAAGAGGCATCATGTATTACGAAGGGCAGAGGCAGCAGAGGGGCTGTTCTGGGGTCTGGGAACTTAGGTTTTACATGTTAGACGTTCAATATGAAACGCCTTTTACATGTGCACATGCTGAAGCGGATGGCAGGTGGACACAGGTGTCTGGGGAGGGCGATGTTGAGGAGCTACCCCGTCATCGAGGGTGGTCAAGTCCTGGGAGCCATCAGTGCTCTGGGGAGTGAGTGTGGGCAGGGACAAGGGGGGCCATGGCCCTGCCCCAAGTGCTGCAACGTCTCCTGTGGGAAACAAGGGCAACCCAGCAAAGGAGCCTGAGAAGGAACTGTGACAAAGGGAGGTGTCCTGGCAGCCAAGTGAGCGTCTCCAGGCATCCAAGTCAGCTGTGTCGGATGCTGCAGACACATCAACTCAGCCAAGAGCCTGCATTTGGCAGCACAAGGGCCAATGGGGACTTGACAGAGCTCCTTCATGTAAGTGATGGGGCAGGACCCCACCCTGAGAACACACCCAACTGAAACACAGACACGTGTGCACAGGACCACTCCCACCAGCCATGTGCTGTTACAGCCAAAACATGGAGGCACCTAAATGCCCTTCAACTCTACAACCAATCAATTCTGGTTTGTGAGTGAGGTGGAATACTACACAGCAACGAGAAAGGAATGGACTTCTGCCAAGTGAAACAAAACTCACTCATGTAAACAAGGTCAAGGGGTTGTGAAAAGCAGTCTCCCAAGGCAATCCGATCAGCAGTTCCTAAGGAGGAGGTCCCGCTGGCCCTGAACTTAGACTAAAAGCTTTCTCTGCCTCGGCATTGTCTTTGTGCATCTAAGTTAAACACCCTGTAACCTGATCCCCTCCTGGCTTCTCCCAACCTCCGGAAATCTTCGCATTCCCTTCAATTGCATTCCCTCTATTTCAAATGCAGAAAAGGAACTTAGAAACCTATAAAGTTCTCTACTGGCTGGGGCGTAGCCTTGGAGGACACATGGGAGGTGGAGACAAAAAAACCACAGGGGAAGAAAAGTACACCGTGAGTAAAGTTCAGCCAGAGCCATCCCTGGCAAAAGGCAGACATGGGCCACCCTGGGAGACGTGGAAAGATGCGGGCACACAAAGGGGTGCAGCTGGGGGTCTCCTGGGGTTGCTGATGGGCTAATTCCCCGCAGTCACCCGGGGCTCCCCTTGCTAGGATGCTCAGGATGTGTGCGGGGGTCTGTGCACTTTTCTGTGGGTGCTCTCTTAAAAGGGAAGCATTCACTGAAAGAGAGACGGCAGTGACAGGAGGGAAGACAAGAGCCGCAGTCCCTGGAGCCCAGCACTGAAGGGGACAGGCCCTCCGGGCAGGGACCCACCTACCTGTTCCCTGGACAGGCCCCGCCCCGGTCTCCGCCACCCTCGGGGACTCCCGCCATCCACGCCCAACCCCGCAGTCTCACTACCCTCCCCGCCCAGCCTGCCTTCCTCGGGGCCAGGCCTGTGCCCCGCGCCCCGCGCCCCGCGCCCCGCGCCCGGCGGCAGCACTGGCCTGGCTCTGCAGCAAAGGCGCGCCGCACAGCCTATGGCGTTCGGGCGCGGCTGTGAGCGACACTGAGCCCCGGGACGTGGGGAGGACGACCACCCGAGCGGCGGCAGAGGTCGCCAGGGGCCGCAGGGGTGCCGCCTGCAATGCCCTGGGCCATCACCAGCCCGGCCCCGCGCTCGCCCCACAGGCTGCGTTCCCGTGCACCCAGGCCGCCGAGCTGGTGCGGGGTCCTGCGCCTGCGACCCTGCCGGCCCCCGGGCCGCACGCTCCGGCCTCCGGGGCTGCGGGGCAACGACCCTGGCGTCCCCGACCGCAGCAAGTTGACCGGGTGAGGCAGCCCGGCAGCCAGGACCCCGCATGGCCGGGGGCCCGCCCCTCACCGGTGGAAGGTGAGCTGCTTCCTGCGGCTGCTGTAGCGGTTGCAGCACTGCCGGGCTGCGCAGGACTTCGGCATCTCCAGACCCCCGGCCGCGGCCCCTCACAAAGATGGCGGCGCGGGGCCTGCGGGAGCCACGGCCGAGCGGAACTGACCGGGTGGGCGGGGTCAGACTGTGGGCGGGGCCTGCAGGAAGGAGGGGTGCGTGAGGGGCGGGGCCACCGGGAGATGCGGGGAGGCTGGGCTCTGCTCCTCCCTCGACTCCCTGCGCTGGGCCGCGACCGGCATTGCCGTGAGAACCACGGGCTCCGTGGATTTACCCCAGTTCGCTGGAGCCCGGCACACCCACCTCGTTTAGGGGATCCCCCACACTTACACCCACAAACGGCCTTGGGCAACTGGAAACCGGAGAAAGGCTCCGTGCCCACCTTGGCTAGTATTTCCAAATTTTTAGTTGTTGAAACGTTACCTTTGGCAGCTGAACTAGCGGTGGCAGGTTAGGGCTCGGCCGCCGGTGGGTGAACTAGCCGGTGGCAGGTTAGGGCTCCGGCTAGCGCCTAGGCGTCAGGGGCTGAATGTGCACCTCCAGATCCCAGTCCTGCTTGCTGAACCTGAGGCGGCAGCTTTTCCACAGCAGGTTAACCACTCAATTCAGTGAAGGAATTGTGAAAGCCATTCATGTCTCTTCACACCCGTTTCTGAAGAACTTACCCGGCAAGTAGATTAAGGGCTGTGGGTGTTTTCCATCCTGCTAAACCAAACTTGGCCCAACTTCCCAAGCCTTGCCTTGTAATCGTGGCTCCGGGAAGGTGAGCGGAGAATCACAACTGTCCTTGGGCACAGAACACAAACACCTGAGGCTGGACATGAACCTCAAAGTAGCAATATCTTTATTTACAAAATATACAGTTTCACAGAAACAGCTTCGTTTTTACACAAACTTTAAAACAACACAGAACCACGCAATGAATGTTAAGTGTCTGGCCTGGCCAAAGCCAATGGGAGGGGCTTGCTTTTGGGGTGACATCTTGCCCTCCCCTCACTTCCTCAGCCACCAACCAGGGGC
>PVIW01017396.1:0-14136 GCA_004026585.1 Noctilio leporinus
TTTGTCCTTCACTGACTGGCTTATTTCACTAAGCATAATACTCTCCAGTTCCATCCATGTTGTTGCAAAGGGTACAAGTTCCTTCTTTCTTTCTGCTATATAGAATTCCATTGTGTAAATGTCCCAAAGTTTTTTGATCCAATCATCCACTGATGGGCACTTAGGCTGTTTCCAGCACTTGGCTATTGTAAATAGTGCCTCTATGAACATAGGTGTGCATAGGTTTTTATGAATTGGTGTTTCAGGATTCTTTGGGTATAGTCCAAGTAGTGGAATTGCTGGATCAAAAGGCAGTTCCATTTTTAGTTTTTTAAGGAAACCCCATACTGTTTTCCATAGTGGCTGCACCAGCCTACATTCCCACCAACAGTGTATGAGGGTTCCCTTTGCCCCACATCCTCGCCAACACTTGTTGTTTGTTGATTTGTTGATGATTGCCATTCTGACAGGTGTGAGATGGTATCTTATTGTGGTTTTAATTTGCATCTCTCTGATGACTAGTGATGTTGAGCATTCTTTGATATGTCTCTGGGCCCTTTGTATATCTTCCTCAGTGAGTTGTCTGTTCAGGTCCTTTGCCCATTTTTTAATTGGGCTGTCTGTCTCCCTGGTGTTGAGTCTCATTAGTTCTTTATGTATTTTGGAGATCAGACCCTTGTCTGAGGTATCATTGGCAATTATGTTTTCCCATACAGTTGGTTCCCTTTGAATTTTGCTGATATTTTCTTTAGCTGAACAGAAACTTTTCAATTTCATATAGTCCCATTTATTGATTCGTTCTTTGATTTCCTTTGTCCTTGGTGAAGTATCAGTAAACATATTTTTGCATAGGATATCCAAAAGTTTACTGCCTATATTTTTCTCCAGGACCTTTATGGTGGCACTGATTATGTTTAAATCCTTTATGCACCTTGAGTTTATTCTGGTGTATGGTGTAAGTTGGTGGTCTAGTTTTTATCTTTTTGCATGTTGCTGTCCAGTTCTCCCAACACCATTTGTTGAAGAGACTGTTTTTACTCCATTTGAGTGATTTTGTGTGGTTATGTTTCACTCAGATTATGGTATATTTTGAAATTTAAATTTAATTCCATTGTACTTAAAATGGCTTTGGACAATCAGTCTTTTTTCTTTTTTTAAGATTTTATTCATTATTTTTAGAAAGGGGAAGGGAAAGAGGCAGAGAGGGAGTGAGACATCAATGTATGGTTGCCTTTCACCTGCCTCCAGCTACAGACCTGTCTGGAGACCTGGCTTGCCACCTGGTTATGTGCCCAGGCTAGGAATCAAACCACCGACCTTTGGGTTTGCAGGCTGGTGCCTATCCACTGAGCCACCAGCCAGGGCCTCAACCAGTCTTACCAGACAATACTGGACAATACTGGACAATACTGGACAATGTTCAGTGGTGCTTTGTGGTAGAAGATCTATATATTTCTAATCACAATATATTTTGCTCAGTTTAAAAAAAATGTGTGTTAGGATGTGGAGGCAGCTAACATGGAGTCAGTACATACCTTTGGACTTTAATTGTACCTGGACTTTAGTTAAAATTATAACAGTCAATATTTACATACCTAGCCTGGTTGGAATGTGATAATGGAACTGGCTGGGAAACGTTTGGGAATGAGTTAATGAATTTAGCCTGTCTGGGGTCCCTGGTGAGATGCTAATAAAGCAGTTGGCCTAATAGATAATCAATCCCACTTAGCTCTACCTGGTTAATGGGTTTTGGTTAATTAACTAATTTTCCTTTGAAGTGTACCTGTGTAACACATAGCCACTGGGATAAAAACCCCACCCGATGATGTCAAGTGGAAGAAGGCTCCTCTAAAGTCTCTTCCCTTGTTGCTCCCCATTTTTTTTCCCCCAATAAACTCATGGCTTGATTCCATAGTGGTCTCTGGGTGTGATTTCTTCAAGCAAGGCTGCCCTGACTGTGAGGCAATAAGTATTTGACTTTTTGCTTTAGAAAACCAAAGTATTTAATTTTTCTGTCATTGCTTTGCACTTGTTCTCCAAGAAATCTCTTGAGATTTTTTTCAGCCATTCTTCTCTGACATAGAAAAAATTGTCAGAGATAGAGGCAGCCAGGTTGGAATGTGTTAATGAACCTAGGTAGAATTATAGGATGTTCCACAATCTGCTTGCTAGATATATATTGACAGTGACCAAGGGACAATGCCCTAATCAGACATCTGACATCTCACCCATGGCTTGCAAGCTTAAATACACACTGACAGAAGTCCTGGGAGGGGGGGGCTCCTACAGGCCCATGAGGGCTGGTAGTCTTCATTCCCCTGCTCTATAGGTCCTCAAGGTGGTCCAAGAGCAGCCTTTCCTCCTGGATGCCTAATAAACCCATTTCCTGTTCCGACATCAGGCTCTGGGTGATCTCTCACAAGGCTGCTCTGACAGAAATAAAAATTTCCCAGGAAAACAAGTATGTGAAACAAGCAATTCTAAGCTTCACTTAAAACTCAGAAACAGGGACACTCTTACCAAGTGTAAGTGATAAGTAATGTGATTTGGCACCGAAAAGAGAGTCCCCTACATGTCCACATATTCTCTTCTATCTAATGAATCTTTTTCTGAAATTTCACAATTAAAATTTTTTTCTTATTAAAATGTAAAATTCCTTAGAGGGATTAGACATTAAGCCTTGTTCACACTGAAAATTTCAGTGGCTAGTATCAGGTTTTTTTTTTTTTCCCTGAGGAAGTTGGTAACATGCAGATTTCTGAACTGTGGAGGGGGAAAAGAAAAGAATAAGAAAAACCACAGTGATGAGGATGTATTGAAAAAGAAGCTGGGAACACTTAAATTAAACTTTGTCAAGCCTGCAATTCTGCAAGGTTTGGTGTTACTATCTGGTCAGGGCCCGAGGCTAAGCCTGCGAGAATGTGCTGTTCTCTGCTTCTCCTTAACAGTTCCTTTCAGATTCAATATTGCTAAATCCTTTAACCATTTGCTGATGGCATGCCATGAAATAAATCCCTTGTCTACTTTGAAATTCAGAGTGCAGTATCCTCAGTTTATTGATTCTGAGTATACAGTTGATTCTGGCAAGTCGCTTACTAGTAATGGGGAAAATGATTTTAAATATTCAATAACCATGCTATCTCATTTGTAATCTACATATGTCTTTATAAGAATCACCAAGGGTAATTTTATATTAATCTATTCAAGTTCTGGACAGTGTTGAGTTCAGCAATAAATTACAGACATTTTTTTAATTTTAGAGCCAGATTAAGGTTCCCAATTGTATGTGTTTGTCAAGTACTGAATAATTCAGGTGGTTTTTACCCAGTTCTCATGGCAAATGCAGAGGGTGGGTTAGGACTTAGAAGGAAGCCCAGCAGAAAAAAAAGGCAAGAAGTGAATTAACCACTGAAAATTGTTATTAAGAAAGAAAGTGATGCCTCGGAGAGATAGTTGAGCACACTAACTTTGAATGGAAAAGTTCATCTGAGCTGATGTTTGGAGGAAGACTAAGGGTGGATGAAAGCAGCGAACTTATTAAGTGTCATGTTCTGGGAGTTGTACTAAACCCTTTGCATGCATTATCTCACTGAATCATTGCACAAACCCTAGGAAATAGCTACCACTATAACCCTGAATGTATAAAGAAATTGTTGAGAGATGTCAGTGACATACCTATTCATAGAGCTAGAGTGAAAGGTTGTCTAATATTTTGGACAATGGTTACCTCCTGGTTAATAGTCAAATAACCTTAGAGCCCAAACTTGAGACTACTGCTTTCTACAGAAAGTAACAAAAATAAAAGCAAGAGAAAAAAAATACAAAATAAATGAGGATCTTGGGATATGGCTTGTTGGGATTAGAGATACACATAAGGGAGTTCCACCTTCTCTGTGAGATATTTTCCATATCTACTATCAGAATCAAGTTTTCTCTGCTGAGATCCCACAATACTTTACATGTAACTGGTATGATATTTTCATAGGCTTAGTTGTTCTTTATTAGGTACTGCCTGTTTTCAAAAATTAATTTAAAAAATAACTTTATTTAGGTATAATGAGGTATAATTGTTATACAATAAATTTCACATATTTAAAATGTACAATTTGGTAAGTTTGACATATGTATATGCTCATAAAACCATCACCGCAATGATAATGGTGAACATATCCATCACCTTCCAAAGTTTGTTGGCAACTCTTTGTCATTTCTCTCTCTATCTTTTGCATCATTCAGGGTTTTCCAGGGAAGCAGAGCCAATAAGATATACATATATTACACGGAATTGGATTACACAATTATGGAAACTGAGAAGTCCCAAGATCTATATTTGGCAAGTTGGAGATCCAGGTTCCTGTCTGAGTCCAAAGTCTGGGGAATAGGAGAGCCAATCGTGTAAATTCTAGTGTAATAAAGGTTGGTAGGTTCCAGCCCAAGTAGACCTGATATTTCTGTTGGAGTCCAAAGACCAGAAAAGACAGATGTCCCACCTCAAGTAGTTAGGCAGGAGGAATTTGCTCTTATTCAGTCTTGTTGTTTTAGTCAGATCTTTAATTGATTAGATGAGGCTCACCTACTTGAGAGAGAGCAACTTGCTTTACTTTGTTGGTGGGTTCAAATGTTAATCATACCAGAAACACTTCTACAGATAGACACCTCTAGAATAAAGTTTGACCAAATGTCAGGCACGCTGTGGCCTAGTCAAGTTGACAAGTAAAATTAACCAACACACCTCTTCTCCCTGTCCTTTTTCAAGGGCAACAACTAATCCACTTTCTGTCACTAGTTTACATTTCTTAGAGTTTCATATAAATGAAATAACACAATATACATTGTACTATTTTCTGTTCAACACTTTAAATATCCTTTTGTCTTCTTTTCATTCAACATAATTGTTTCACCCATGCTGTTACATATGTCAGTAGTTTGTTCCTTTTTATTGCTGAATAGTTTTCTATTGTCTAGATATATATGAGATATATTATTTGCAAATATTTATTGTCTCACAGCTTGTGGTTTGTCTATTTACTCTCAACATGATTTTTTCAACACCAGAGGTTTTTGATTTCATGAAGTCAAAATATCAGTTTATTCTTTATGGATTATGATTTTGCTATTGTTTCAAAGAAATAAATGCCTAACTCCCAAATGCAAATGTTTTTACATGTTTTATTTCCTAAGATTTATAGTTTAAGGTTCAGTAATCCATTTGGACCTAAGAATTGTGCATACTGCAAGTTATGATCAAAGTTTATTATCTTGTTATTTTTTTTACATAAAAATATCTCATTGTTCCAGTATAATTTGTTGAAAAGACTATTCTTTATCCATTGAATTACCTTTGTACCTTTGTTGAAAACCAGTTGTCCATATATGTAGGGGCTATTTATGGATTTTCTATTCTGTTAAATTGGCCTATTTTTCTTTTTCTTCAAAATTTTTTAAAATTTTAAATCTTTTTTATTGTTATTCTATTAGAGTTACCCCAATTTTTCCCTCTTCTCCTCCTCTGATCATCCCCCTCCCCACTCTCAGGTCAGTTCCCACACTGTTGTCCATGTTTGTGGGTCATTCATACATGTTCTTTAACTAGTTCCCTTCTTTCTACCATCATCCCTTTCCTCTCTCCCCCCTGATCAATATCAATCTATTCCATCTTTCCATGCCTGTGGTTCTATTTTGTTCTTTAGTTTATTTTGCTCATTAGATTCTTCTTATAGGTGAGATCATATGATATTTGTCTTTCACCAATGGGCTTATTTCACTTAGCATAATATTCTCCAGTTCCATCCATGCTGTTACAAAAAGTAGGAGTTCCTTCTTTCTGCTGTGTAATATTCCATTGTGCAAAGTACCATGGTTTTTTTATCCACTCATTTAGGGATGGGCACTTTGGCTGTTTCCAGCACTTGTCTATTGTAAATAGTGCTGCTATGAACATAGGGTTGTATAGGTTCTTCTAAATTGGCAATTCAGGGTTATTAGGGTATTTTCCCAGCAGTAGAATTGTTGGGTCAAAAGGCAGTTCCATTTTAAGTTTTTTGAGGAAGTTTTATACTGTTTTCCATAGTGGCTGTACCACCAATAGTAGGTTCCTTTTTCTCTGCATCCTTGCCAGCACTTGTTTGCTGATTTATTATTGATGGCCAACATTCATTGAGGTGATGTCTAATTGTGATTTTAACTTGTATCTCTCTGATGGCTAGTGATGTTGAGCATCTTTTCATATGCATATGGGCCATCTATATGTCCTTCTTGGAGAAGTGTCTGTTCAAGCCCTATTTTTAATTGGATTATTTGTTTTCTTGGTGTGGAGTTGTATGAGTTCTTTATATTTTTAGAGGTCAAATCTTTGTTTGGTATACCATTGGCAAATATGTTCTTCCACATGATCAGTTCCCTTTTCATTTTGACAATAGTTTCCTTACCCATAAGAAGCCTTTTAATTTGATGTAGTCCCATTTGTTTATTTATTTATTTTTCTTTATTTCCCTTTCCCTAGGAGATATATCAGTAAAAATACTGCTACATGGGATACCTGAAGTTTTCCTGCCCATGTTTTCCTCTAAAACTTTTATGGTATCATGAATTATATTTAAATATTTTATCCATTTTGAGTTTATTCTGGTGTATGACTATAGCAACAAGAAAAATAAATTTATTCCTTAGTACTTTATTTTTCTTGTTGCTATAGTCATTGGGCTTCATTTCCTAGTTTCTATTTCTGATTTATCATTCATTGTTGGTGTAGAAAATGCCATTGATTTCTGAATGTTGACTTTGTAACTTGGTATTTTGCAATTCACTTATTAGGTCGAGTAGCATTTGCTGGAGCATATATGGTTTTTTATGTACAGTATCATGAATGTTTTACTTCTTACTTTCCAATTTGGATGTCTTTTATTTCCTATTTTTTGGTGTGATCTTTGTGGCTACAAGTTCCAGTACTATGTTGAATAAGAGTGATGAAAGTGGACATTCTTGTCTTATTTCTGATCTTAAGGGGAAAGTTTTTAGTTTTTGCCTATTGACTATGATGTTGGCTGTGGGTTTCTTGGATATGGGTTTTATTATGTTGAAGTATACTCCCTCTATTCCCTTTGCTGAGTGTTTCCTTTTTGTCATAAATGGGTGCTGGATTTTATCAAATGCTCTTTCAGCATTTATTGATATGATTCTGTGGCTTTTGTTCTTTTTTTTTTTTTGTTTATGTGGTATATTATATTTATTGACTTGTGTATATTGTACCATCCTTGCATCTGTGAAACAAATCCCACTTGATCATGGTGTATGATCTTTTTAATGTATTGCTGGATCCAGTTTGCCAATATTGTGTTGAGGATTTTAGCAACTATGTTCATCAGAGATATTGGCCTGTAGTATTTTTGTTGTGTCTTTAACTATTTTTGGAACTAGGATGATACTAGTCTTGTAATGAATTTGGGAATCTTTCCTCTTGAATTTTTTGGAATAGTTTGAGAAGGATAGGAGTTACTTTTTCCTTAAATGTTTGATAAAATTCACCTGGAAAGCCATCTGGTCCAGGGCTTTTGTATGCCAGGAGTTTTTTTTTATTACTGCTTTAATTTCTCTAGTTGTTGTCAGTCTATTCAGGCTTTCTGCTTCCTCTTGATTCAGTTTTGGAAAATTGTATGTTTCTAGAAATTTGTTCATTTCTCCCAGGTTGTCAATTTTTTTTGCATATATATTTCATAATAATTTATTACAATCATTTGTTTTTCTTGGTATCAGTTGTAGTTTCTCTTTCATTTCTGATTCTATTTATTTTTTTCTTGATGAGTCTGGCTAAAGGCTTATCAGTTTTGTTTATATTTTCAAAGAACCAGCTCCTGGATTTATTGATCCTTTGAATCATTCTTTTTATATCTATATCATTTAATTGTGCTCTGATCTTGATTATTGCCTCCTTTCTACTTGTTCTGGGCTTTGTTTGTTGTTCTTCTAGTTCTTGTAGATGTAGGGTTAGGCTGTTTAGTAGAGATTTTTCTTTTTTTTTTTTTTTAAGATTTTATTTATTATTTTTAGAGAGAAGGGCCGGGAGGGAGGTAGGGAGGGAGAGAAACATCAATGTATGATTGCCTTTCACCTGCCTCCAGCTAAGGACATGGCTGGAGACCTGGCTTGAAACCTGGTTCCCTGGCTGGGGAATCAAACCAGCAACCTTTGGGTTCACAGGCCAGCACCTATCCACCAAGCCACCAGGTAGGACTATATTTTTCTATCTTCTTTAGGTAGACCTGTATTGCTGTGAACTTCCTCTCAGTGCTGCCTTTGCTTCATGCCATAGGTTTTGGGTTGTTTTGTTTTTATTTTGTTTCTTGATACTTTTTTATTTCTTCCATAATCTCATTGTTGACATATTCATTATTTAATAACATGTCATCGGTGTCAATGTAATTTAATGTTTATGAGTTTTTTCTTGAGACTGGTTTCTACATTCAATTCAGTTGTGACCTAAGCGCATGCTTGATTTAATTCAATTTTCCTAAATTTGTTGAGGCTTGTTTTGTGTTCTACCACGTGATCTATCTTTGAGAATGTTTCATGTGCATTTGAAAAGAATGTATACTTTGCTACTTTGGGGTGAAAGGTTCTGTATATATCAGTTAAGTCCATTTGATCTTAAGTGTTGTTCTGTATGTACTTCAATATCCTTCTGATTCTTTGTTTGAAAGGTATATCCATTGTTGACAGTGAAGTGCTAAAATCTCCTATAATGACTGTGTTGTTAATATTTTTCTTAAGGTCCTCCAAGATTTTCTTTATATATTTAGGTGCTCCTATGTTGGGTGAAAATATGGTTAAAAGATTATGTCCTCCTGTTAGACTATTTTCTTAAGTGTAATGTAGTGACCTTTTTTGTATTTTTTTATGGCCTTTGTTTTGAAGTTCATTTTGTCTGATATAAGTATTGCTACTCTAGCTTTCTTTTTTATCCCCATTTGCTTGGAATACTTCTTTCCATCCCTTCATTTTCACCCTGTGCAATCTTTTGTTCTGAGGTGGATCTGTATAAACAGCATACATGTGGGTCATATTTTCTTATCTGTTTAGCTGCCCTATAATTTTTGCTTAGAGCACTTAATCCTTTTATGTTTAAGATTATTACTGATAGGTACTTATTCATTGCCATTTTCCCTATACTTGTGTTTCTCTCTCTCTATTTCTTGTCCTTTTAATAGCAGTCCCTTTCGCAACTCTTGCAATGCTGGTTTGGTGGACATGTACTCTTTTAGCCTTCTTTTGTCTGGAAAGCTCTTTCCCTCTGTCTTGTAGAGTTTTCATTGAGAAATCAGCTGATTGCCATATCTGGGCTACCTTGTATTTTACTAGCTGTTTTACCCTTGCTACCTGTAAGGTTCTCTCTTTGCAGCCATATCTGGGCTACCTTGTATTTTACTAGCTGTTTTACCCTTGCTACCTGTAAGGTTCTCTCTTTGTCTTTAAAATTTATAATTTTAATTATGATATGTCTTGGAATAAGCCTCTTTGGGTTCATCTTGATTGGGACCCTCTGTGCTTCCTTAACTTATGTGATTTTTCCCCTCACCAAGTTAGCAAAGTTTTCTATTTCATCTTTTCAAATAGGTTTTTCTACCCTTTGCTCATTTTCTTTTTCCATTATTCCTATTATGTGAATGCTATTATGTTTCATGTTGTCCTGCAACTCCCTTAAACTGTTTTCATTCTTTTTGAGTATTTTTTCATTTTGTAGCTCTAGGTAGTTCTATCTTGTTTTCAAATTTGCTAATTTGGTCCTATTCTTCATCTAGCCTGCTTTTACTTCCTTCTAGTATATTTTTCAGTTCAGATATTTTATTCTTCATTTCTTCCTCATTCTTATTCATTGTTTCTATGTCCTTTATCATGCTGCTATAATTTCCACTAATTTCCTTGTAGTTCCCATAAAGTTCCTTGTAGTTCTTCTCACTGAGTTACTTGTGTGTACTTATAACCATTATTTTGAATTCTGTGTCTGATAGATTGCTTGCCTCAATTTCATTAGCTCTTTTATGGGGATTCCTCTTTTTCCTTTCATTTGTGGGTTTATTTCTTTGTCTCTGCATTTTAGTTGACTCTTTTTGTTTCTTTCTATGTCTCAGGTTGTTCTGTTTTGTCAGCCTGTTTTCATGGATTGGGCTTCTGTGATAGAAGTTCTATGGGACTCTTATTTCCTGATCTGGATATTCTATGGTTGCCCTTTATTGAGTTTACTATAAGGGCTCTCTTGTTGTAGTTGGATTTTGGTTATTGATGGCTCATTCATTGCTCAGTTCTCCCCTCTTGCTAGTGGACTGGGTGCCACAACCCCTTCCACATCTTGTGTGCACCCGTTGTGAAGTGACTTCTTGGCTTCTAAACTTCATAGCAGCTAAGATTCCATTGAATGTTCAGTCTGTTTGTCAGGAGATAAACTAACACCTGAGTTGGAGGACAGAGTAAGTAGATTCAGCTTCTTCTCCCTTAACTCAGGGAGCTGTAGGAGGCACTGGAGTGAGAGAGTCATGGAGCTATAGCAGAAGCCCTTAGACGCTGTGAATGTGGAGAATGGTGCTGCATTTCTAAGACATGGTTCCTTCTCTAAAGGGTTGGGGAAGGAACCAGTGGGCAAAGATCTGCTGGTTAGTGGGTCACCAGAGTGTAGGGCTCTGCTGGTGTCCTCCTCACAGCACCTGCTGAACCCACATTCCCCACTGCTGTGGTGTTCCAACCCATAGACCTGAATGGGGATCCAGGAGAAGCAGCCATGAAACACACACAGAATGGGATTTTAGTGAGTGAAATAGCTTCTTTTTCTCCTCCTCCTGGTGGTGCAGCCATGCACCAAAATCTGTTTGTCAGGCACAGGATTGGGCTAGCCTTTCCTTTGGCACATGTAACAAGTTACACCACCAGCTGAGGCTGCCAAAATAGGTGGTTCAAGGATGCTAGGGTATCAGAAAAGGTGCAGATGAGGGCTGCAGGGAACAGGTAGTTAGGAAAGTAAGGGACAGAGAAAGGAGGAGAACATGCAAACAGCAGCTACCACTTGCTCTGGAGGTATCTTGTGGTTCTGGGAAGGGAGATGGCAGCAGTGGAAGCAGCTTTTGTAGGGGCAGTGGTGGTGGTGGTGTAGCAGCTCTACAAAATTGTCCTATTTTATTTCTGCACTCTAATACCACATCTTTTGGATTACTGTTGTTTTATTATAGCTAGTGGTATTAGTGTTAGTGCTGAAAATTTGTTTTTCTTTTTTCATGTATTTTTTGCTATTCTGTGTATTTTGTACTTATTTATTTATTTTAAGTAGTATTTTACTAATTATTAATAAATCATATATTAATTATACTTTTAATTACATTTATTGGGGTGACATTGTTTAATAGGATCATATAGGTTTCAAGTGTATGAGTACATAATCTTTATATTGCATTGTGCATTCACCACCCAAAGTCAAATCATCTTCTGTCACCAAATACTTGACCCCTTTTAACCAACCCCCTTCCCTCTGGTAACCACCATGCTGTTTTCAGTATCTGTAAGTTTTATATCCCACATAGGAATGAAATCCTTGTCAGTTTTTCTGACTGACTTATTTTGCTTAGTATAATATTCTCAAGGTCCAGCCATGTCGTTGCAAATGTCTGTGTTTTCTGTTCTGTTCTTTCTTTCTTTTTTTAAATTTTATTGTTGCTGTATTACATCCATCCCCTTTTTGCTCCCCTCTGTCCCCCTCTCCACCCATCCATTCCCCCCAAAGTCAATCCCACCTGTTGTCCATGTTCTTTCTTTTTTTAAAATATTTTATTTATTATTTTTAGAGAGAGGCAAAGAGGGGAAAGACATCAATGTATGCTTGCCTTTCATCCTGCCTCCAGCCACGAACCTGGCTGGAGACCTGGCTTGCAACCTGGTTATTTGCCCTGGCTGAGGAATCGAACCAGTTACCTTTAGGTTCGCAGGCTGGAGCCTTATCCTCTGTGCCACCAGCCAGGGCTGTGTTTTCTTTTCTTATGGCTGAGTAGTATTCCATCTTCTAAAAACATATATAGTCTTTTGCATTTAAATATGAATTTTTGAATAATTTTCATTTTCACAAAAAAGCTTGTTATAATTTTGATTAGTATTACATTGAATTATAGATTAGTTTGGGGAGAACTGGCATTTAGCTATTGTCTCTTGACCCATGAACCCAATATATCTTTTCATGTATTCAAGATTTCTTAAAACTCTCAGCAATGTCTCATATTTTTCAGTGTAAAATAGCTATGTCAGATCTTTTGTTAGATTTATCCCTAAGAATTTTATATTTTCATGCTATTATTAATGGTTCTTTAAAAATTTTAGTTTCCCTGGATGGTGGCACAGTGGATAAGGTGCTGGCCTGTGAACCCAAAGGTCACTGGTTTGATTCCCCAGCCAGGTCTGTAGCTGGAAGCAGGTGAAAGGCAACCATGCATTGCTGTCTCTCTCCCTTTCTGCCTCTCTCTCTTCCACTTTTTCTAAAAAATTAATAAAATAATGCTCTTTGGGGTGAAATGTTCTGTATATATCAGTTAGGTCCATTTCTTCTAGAGTGTTCTTCAATGCCACAATATCCTTATTATTTTTTTGTTTGGAAGATTTGTACATTATTGATAATGGGGTATTAAAATCCCCTCCCATTAGTGTGTTGCTGTCTATATCCTTCTTGAAGTCATCCAAGATTTTCCTTATATATTTTGGAGTTCCTATGTTGGGTGCATATATGTTTACCAGAGTTATTTCTTCTTGATGGATTGTTCCCTTAAGTATTATGAAATGTCCTTCTTTGTATGTTTTTATGGACTTCATCATAAAATCTATTTGGTCCGAAATAAATATTGCTATTCCAGCCTTTTTTTCATGTCCAATTGCTTGATATATATTTTTTCATCCCTTCACTTTCAACCTGTGTCGATCTTTTGTTCTGAGGTGGGTCTCTTGAAGATAGCATATATGTTGGTCATGTTTTCTTATCCATTCAGCCATTCTATGTCTTTTGATTCATGCATTTAATCCATTCATATTCAAGATTATTATTGGTTGATACTTATATTTATTGCCATTTTTCCCCTTTGTACCTGTGTTCCTCGTTTTCTCTCTTTGTGTCTTCATTTTTTTTTTTTTTTTTTTTAGCAGACCCTTTAGCATTTCTTGAAATGCTGGTTTGCTAGAGATGTATTCTTTTAGTCTTCTTTAGTCTGGAAAACTCCTTATTTCTCCTTCCATTTTGAATGAGAGCCTTGCTGGGTAGAGTATTCTTGGTTGCAGGTCTTTGTTTTGCATTACTTGGAATAGTTTTTGCCATTCCCTTTTGGCTTGTATTGTTTCTGTTGAATAATTATTTAATAACCTTATTGGAACCCCCTTATATGTTATTTGCTGTTTTTCTCTTGATGCTTTTAGGATTCTTTCTTTGTCTTTGAAATTTGCCATTTTATTTATAGTGTGTCCTGGAGTGGGTCTGTTTGGATTCATATTCATTGGGACCCTTTGTGCCTCCTGAAGTTGAATAATGTTTTCACTGATCATGTTAGGGAAGTTTTCTATCATTACTTTTTGAACAGGTTTTCCATT
Source organism: Noctilio leporinus (assembly GCA_004026585.1). NCBI lineage: Eukaryota > Metazoa > Chordata > Mammalia > Chiroptera > Noctilionidae > Noctilio > Noctilio leporinus. The sequence continues at coordinate 13,579 of PVIW01017396.1, forward strand.
CCTTGTTTCTCTTTTCCTTCTGGTATCCCTATGGTATGGATATTATTGCATTTCATGTTGTCTCTTAAAACCTCTTTATTCTTCTTCTTCTCTTTTTTTTGTTTTAAATTTTATTGTTGTATTACATCCATCCCTTTTTTGCTCCCCTCTGTCCCCCTCCCCACCCACCCATTCCCCCCAAAGTCAATCCCATCTCTTGTCCATGTCCGTGGTTCCTTTATACTAGGTTCTTGTCTAAGCTGCTCCCCTTCTTTGCCTCTACCTCCCCCTCCCCGCTACCCCGTTCCCCTGACCACTGAAGGCCTATTGCTTGTATTCATATACTTGGTTCTGTTTTGCTTGTTGTTAGTTTTGCTCAATATTGTCCCGTAATGGGTGAGATCATATGATATTTGTCCTTCACTGACTGGCTTATTTCACTAAGCATAATACTCTCCAGTTCCATCCATGTTGTTGCAAAGGGTACAAGTTCCTTCTTTCTTTCTGCTATATAGAATTCCATTGTGTAAATGGACCAAAGTTTTTTGATCCAATCATCCACTGATGGGCACTTAGGCT
>PVIW01017397.1:0-14135 GCA_004026585.1 Noctilio leporinus
GAAAAAAAAAAATAAAAAAAAAAAAAAAAGGAAGGAAGAAAAGAATAAAGAAAGGGTTTAGAAAGGCTGGGGAAGGGAAGAATACTTAGATCGAGGACTGGGAATGCATTATAGCCACAGAGTGAGTAGACTTTAATTCGAGAGTAGGGGGAGGATCTTGGGTATTTAGGTGGATTGAGGTATGGTGGGGATTAAGAATATGTGAGAAGTAACTTTTGCAAAGGATATGGTGGGGATTAATAGTTCATATTGCTCTCGGTATAATTCAGGTGCTTGAGATTGGCAGCAATCCCTTTCCTGAGGCTGCCTCTTTTTCTTGGTCAGGACTTTACAGTCTATATTCTATATTCTAGCTGGTCTTGGCATGTAACAGGGCCTCTGATTGTCACAGTAGGGCTGATTCTGAGTGTCTGCCCCCAGGTAGGTTGGGCCTTCCGCAGCCTGGCTGGGTGTTAGGGCTGCCGGTGTTCTGGAACCCGCAGGGTGCCCCCTCCCACTCCTGGCAGAGGTTCCTGCCTAGGATGAGCACCCAGCACCCCTGCAGGGCAGCCCACAACTTCGTTGGTCCCTGTGATGACTGGCCCCGCCCCTGCAGTTCCGGGAGGAGGCCGCCCCTGTCCGTCAGCACTGTCCGGGATCACCTACACTGTCCTGCCCTTCTAGGGCGGGCATCACGCCTCCAAGCCAACCAGCTGTTTACGAGGCCTCTGTGATGAGCCTCTCCCAGGCGTGGGTGGTGCGGCCTTTGTCTCCGGCAATGGAGGGTCAGTTGCCCCTGCTACTAGTTCCCGGCTCACCGGCTCACCGTTTAGAGTTTCTGCGGAGCCTGGGGGCCTGTGTGGTTGCGCAGGGCTGGGCCTCCCCCCTCGCAGGGGCTTCTAGCTGCTGTTTCCCCGGTGGCCCAGCAGCACCGCCTTCAGCCCTCTTGCAGCGCTGGCAGGTGCACTTCCCCGCTCCCCCGCTCTGGCTTCCCGCAGGACTCTTCTCCTTCGCCTCTAGCCCCACGCAGAGCCTCCTCTCCCTGTTGCTGGAGTGAGTCTCTCACACAGTCCCTACCCTGCAAGAGTTCAATTCCACGTTCCCTAGTTCCCTACAGCGTTTGCCCTCGCTGCCCGCACTTCACTGTTGAGACTTCCAGTCACCAGGGAGCCCAGAGCTGCCCCAGTCAAACGCGCCCCTCTGGGCAGAGCTGCCACTGCTCAGAGCCGACCTCGGCCCACTGTCAGGTCGGTCAGGAGTGCCTCACCTACTGTCCTGCTGGCCTCCTCTGCCTCTGGGCTGTGCTCCCCTGTGTCCAGATGCTGCCTGTTCCAATTCCTAGGGCCCTGAAGACGTCTCATGCTCCCTATCTTGTCCTCCAGCTGCTTTGGTACTCGAGAACACCATCAGCACTGCTCTCTACTCTGTCGTCATCTTCCCAATCCTCTTCAAGGTATTTTTAAATTACCATTCACTCAATGGCACTTACATTGTATCTTGCACAAAACTTTTCCCGCAATATTAATATAGCTCAAATCATTCATATGTAAACTTCAAATACATTTTATATCTTGGTTTTCTTTTCAAATGATTAAGGTTATTTATGTGATATACTGATAGTGATGCTTCGCTTTTAAAATATAACCAGAATAATCTATTAAAATAGAGTCAGTAAAATTTATCACCATCAGAACACATGGAGAATCTATCTTCATAACATACTTTGTTAATTGTTGTGCACAGCAAATTAGACAAACATAATCTGCCTCTTTGTCATTTAAAATCCAAGGCAGACAATGCTGATACAGATGCTGCTGAGGTAAAGAGATTAGTATTAAGCAAATAGATAATACAAATAGATCATTTTTTAAAATGCTAATAACAAATAACTTTAATAATTTGTGTTTTGATACTCCAGTACTCCTGTCTTCCAAATAACTCATCAGTCTTCCCTGCCTTTGCCTTGGGCTCATACACGATGTCACCAGGGTATAGTAGGGATTGATAAATGAAGTTATTCTTGGCTGGCTGGGCCACAGACAAAGAAACATGAGCAGAGAGGCTGGAATTTCCAAAGAAGAAAAGTGGTCTCCATGTGTCTTAGTAATTAGAACTGTGTTAGGGATGTTAATTTGCTCTTTGATTCCAAATAAAAGGAAAAGTTAAATTCAATATTGATCCTCTCTCAGTTCACTTCTGAGTACCATATGTTAGAGATGATTTCTCACAATAGATTGGGATATTTAGTTTCTAGATAGAATTTTTATATGATTAATTACTATTTCTAATTCTTCTTAATGAATTATATAAACTAACTTTATCCTTACATTTTCTTTTTTGTATTTTAGTTGCTTTAAAAAACATAGTTTTATCAAAGTTCATTTACTATGAAAACTAGTCACATGATTATACTTTAAGAAAATACTTTAATTTCACTATTTATTTTTAGTTTTTTAATTGCACATTTTTTCATTATCTTTTAGTCCCTTTATACCACCCTCCTCTCAGCAATCACCACACTGTTGTCATGTCCATGTGTCCTTTCTCCTTTTTTCTCAACTCCTCCACCCCTCAACCTCCCTCAACACTGTCCCCACTACTGTCATCTGCTTTCCATGTATGAGTCTGTCTCCATTTCCCTTGTTCAATCTGTTCATTAGATTCCACATATGAATAAAATCATATGGTATTTGTCTTCCTTTGACTGTATTATTGCACTTAATATTCTCCAGGTTCATCCATACTATCACAAAGGGTAAATTTTCTTCTTTTTTATGGATGAGTGGTTTCCCATTGCATAAATGTCCCATACTTGTTTTATCCACTCATTTACTGGTGGACAGTTGGGCTACTTCCATATCTTACTGATTGTAAATAATGCTGCCATGAACATAGGGGTGCCTATGTTCTTTCAAATTAGCATTTTGGCCCTGGCTGGTAGCACAGTGAATAAGGCGCCGGCCTGCAAACCCAAAGGTCGCAGGTTCGATTCCCCTGCCAGGGCACATAACAAGGTTGCAAAACAGGTCTCCAGTCAGGTCTGTGGCTGGAGGCAGGTGATAAGCAACCATACATTGATATCTCTCTCCCTCTCTGCCTCTCTCTTCCCCTCTTTCTAAAAATAATTAAATGAAATCTTTAAAAAAAACGAAGAAAAACAAAAAAAAAACAAATTAGCATTTTGGGTTCCTTCAGATATACAGAGTGCATGCAATAAAGTGGCAAAATTTAAATAAAAGGAACAACATACCACAAAAGTGTTATATTTTTATATAAATATATTCTTATATGTAAATACATAACTTAATCATTATTTTTTTAATTGTTCAAAAAAGTCTCCATTTGCTGCAATAATAGACTCGATTCAACTTGGGAATCTTGACCATACTTTAGTTAACTTTTCTTTATCCATGGACATTATCATGTTTTTTTTTTTTTGTTTTTTTTTTTAAGATTTTATTTCATTATTTTTAGAAAGAGGGGAAGGGAGAGAGGCAGAGAGGGAGAGAGACATCAATATATGGTTGCGTTTCGCCTGCCTTCAGCCACAGACCTGACTGGAGACCAGGTTTGCAACCTGGTTATGTGCCCTGTCTGGGGAATCGAACCTGCAACCTTTGGATTTGCAGGCTGGCGCCTTATCCACTGTGCTACCAGCCAGGGCTTATCATGTTTTTAAAGTTAGCTTTAACAGCCTCTTTATTTAAAGGAATGAGGTTGTTTATTAATTTCTCTCTCACAAATGCTGCATACATAATAGTCTAAAGGATTTGCATCTGGGGAACTAGGTGGCCAGATTTCCTTTGACCAGAATTCAGAAACATTAACACTGAGAAATTCTTGCACATTTTTGGCATTATGTGCTGGTGCACCATCTTGTTGGAAGATAAAATGACATCCATTTGTGACTTGTTTCATCCACTCAAAACATCTCTCAAAACATCAAGGTAAACATCAACAGTCACCTTCAAGCATTGTGGAAACAAATGTGGAGATCATGATATGTCCTTCATTGCTAACAACACCTAATACCATCACTGTAGCAGGAAATTTCATTTTCATGACAATTGGGACTTCATTAAGACTCTCACAGAGCCACCTGTTGTTTTTTCTGTTGACGCTTTGGTACTGCTGAAACTTCTTTTCATTGGAGAAGAAAATCAGAAGGTTTTTACCTTTGGCAATTTTCAATTTTGTTAGCAATGTCCTTGCTTTTTCAAAGTGCCTTTCCTTTGTTTGCTGTGTCATAAACTGGCCTCTTCGAAGAACATACAATCTGCATCTGATATTTTGAGCAATAATCTTTCGAACCATTGCATCCGGCATCTGCAGTTGTCTTGCTATGGAGCACATTGACTTTCCTGGATCTTCAATGATAAGCTCCTGGATTCTGTGTACAATATCTAGACTTGTGTGATCCTTGCGTACCTTATGTGTTTTCCTTGTTGGTGTGGTGACATCAGGATCAGCATCATACACCTTCTTCATGTTGTCAGCTGTACGTAAAGGGATGTTATTGATAAGTCCACAATTTCCTTAGCGGTTTACCCTGCATGCAGTTGAGAAATGATGGTTACTTTAATATGGTATTCCTTTGACATGATGGTTGCTCTCAAAATTTAGTACTTTATATTTGAAGCAATTATGTTAAATCATAACCTTAGAAACATAGTTTTTCAAAACTAATAAGAAGCATGTGAATAAAATAAGGAGAGGTAAAGTTCTTGCCAATTTATCATGTGCACCCTGTATTCCCAGAAGTGGGATCACTGGGTCAAAAGGCAGACCCATTTTTAATTTTTTGAGGTATCTCCATACTGCTTTCCACAGTGGCTGCACCAATATACATTCCCACCAACAGTGCAAAAGGATTACCATTTCTCCACATCCTTGCCACCACTTGTTTGTTGATTTATTGATGATAGCCATTCTGACAGGTATGAGATGGTATCTCATTGTGGTTTTAATTTGCATTTCCCTTACAATTAGTTACATTGAGCATCTTTTCATATGTCTATTAGCCATCTGTATGACTTCTTTATAGGCATGTCTATTCAGGTCCTTTGCCAATGATTATTTGTTTTTTCAGTGTTGAGTTTTGTAAGTACTTTCAAATTTTGGATATTAACTGCTTATCAGTTGTATTGGTGAATATGCTCTTCCATTCTGTGGGTTGTCTTTTTATTTTGTTGATGTTTTTCTTTGCTGTGCAAAACTATTTTAGTTTGATTTAGGCCCATTTTTAAATTTTTTCTTTTGTTTTCCTTGCCTGGGGAGATGTAGCCAATAAAAATTTGCAATGAGCAATGTCCAAGATTTTGCTGCCTATGTTTTCTTCTAGAATTTTTATGGTTTTAGGTATAACATTTAAATCTTTGATCCATTTAGAATTTATTCTTGTGTGTGGTGTAAGAATATTTAACAGAAGAAGCAAGCACATGCAATGGGCTAAAGATAGTTTATTCAATAAATGGTGTTGGGAAAATTGGACAGACATATGCAGAAAAATGAAAATGATTTCATTATTTATATTAAGCATTTCAAATTTTGCAAAAGGAATTTTAAAAGTTGATTATTTTTGTTAAATTTATGAACATTCCCCTTTAATTCCAAAGAATCAATAACTGTTGTTGAATCTTTTATTCACACTGTGAATATATATTTCACTTCAGATAAAATTATGGCTTCACCAGAGAGTTTTTCCTAAATCATGCTTGGTATCAAGTTGATGCCTGATAGGTTGCACATTTATTGCTGAGAATTTAGTGAACACAAGCTGTTCAAGTTCTGTCAATTTTAAGAAGTGAAGACATTTATATGCTAGTCCAGAACTCATAGGTGTGAGATGAATAGAAAATGTTCTCCATTTACTCTAGGAAAGTATTAATAGTCAGATTTGGGAAAAGGCTAATTTATGGATGACAAAATACAGATGGCTTCTGAAACCATGCAGAAAAATTTTTGGATGTAAGCTTCCCATCAAAATAGACATGTTCAATAAAATGCTTGTCTATTACTAGATTGAGTTCTTTGAAGGTAAAGATTTTATCTTTTCTTTCTAATAGACACATAGTAGTAATTGATCATGGTTAAACTATAAAATAGAGTAATGGTTTTCTTAAAATTTGATGATATAGTAATTGAGAATGCCCAAATCAATCTAGATACAGACTTTTAATTTCATAAGAATTGATTAAAAATAATTAAAAGCAGCAAAAATTGTCCATTATATTTTAGAAGACAGGATAAATGTTCTGATAATATCTTTAAAATATCATTATTTTTTCTATTTTTGTGGTTCCCCTTCCTGTATTTTCTTTAAGACTCAGTCATATTAATTTGCACCATTATATGTGTTATCTCTCATATTTAACTACCACTGCATTTTATCTACATATACTAAGATGTATTTTATTCTTCCTTCAAAATTTAACTTTGTGATTTAATGCTTCTAATTTATTTATATTTATTTTCATTTCAGTTGAATTATCTGGAGTATAATACAAATTTAAGTATATCTGTGTTAAATAAGCAAATGAATTGGATAAGTATAATAACATAGTCTGTTACCAATCAAAGAAAGATTTAGATCATGTAAGTATATGCTTATTTTAAAAGGCAATGCAATACCTATTACCTTTGAAGCATTATTAAATTCCTTTCAGAGAATGGTATACAATGTTTAGTGGGATGTTTCTTTGGCCCTAGATTTGTTACAAAGGCTCAAAGCTGGAGGCCAAAGAAAGTAAGTATTCCAGTTTATGTACAATGAAAAGAATTTGTGATTAGTGCCAGTCACCTGCTCAGAGAATAAGCTCAGAGAATAAACTTAATCAGGGATGATATTAAAAATATTTACTAACCAGTTTGGCCCAACAAATGGAAGCCAGTTATAAACAAGTGTGGCTACAAAAGCTAATACTATTTCCACTATTACCCTCAAATAATGTCAGGAGAAGACTGGTAGAGCAGATGCTACCTCTGTGAAATGCAATTTCTTCTCATCAAAGCTAAGAGAAGAAACACAAGAGAATCACTTATAAAGATGGGATGGGGGTTGCTTTCAAGAAGGGAAGGCTGGTGTTACTTAGCACATTGACCAAGAAACACTGTGATGTTGCCTGGTGCCATTAGTGAAAGATCAAACAGAAGGTAGACTATGTACAGAATGGGGACGGAGACTGTTTCTCCTTAAGTTATATTGTCTGCTGAGAGAAATAGGTGAATCCTTCACTTTCCTAAATGCCTGATATTTGGCTGTCAAAGGTGGGTGACACTGGAGAACACCATTTTGCCAGGACTGCCAGGATATGGTTGCCAAAGACCCTTGTATACTGGAGGAAGGTGATGTGATACAATGAGTTTGAGGTCAAAGAAACACACAATGCTTAACACAGGAATGAGCCTCTTTCTCAGCAGGATGAGTTGGCCATCACCAGCCCAAATCAAAAACAAGAAGAGAAATGCTACTTTGTCAGAAACACTTGCCCCCTAATAGTTCAACTCTGTTTTAGGCCTTTACCCTCAACTCTCTTTTAGGCCCTCAGTCTCAACATCATCTATTAAAATGTTAGAAGAAACTCCATGAAGCCTTGCGTATTGGAAAGCATCAAATTTGGCAATTTCTATTTTTGTTCCTAAAAGGACTATATATTCTTGTGTATCAGAGTTTATTCAGAAGATTGAAAACCCCACAGTAGGTTAAACAGAATAAACTTAATATAAAAATAATTTAAATACAATAAGAGAGTAGCCATAAGATATGAGGAAATTCAATGTGGTGTCCTGGGGATGAGAGAGAGTAGCCAAAGAAGGACAAAGGAAAGACAAATGTATTCAGAGCTTGCTGGGGTGTGGTTCCACTCACTAGAGAACAAAGAGGTTTGCTGGTTTGGCCAGGCTGGAGTTAGTCCATAGTTACTGGGTGAGCAGAAGGTGACTGGCAGCACAGGTAGGGAACAGGGTGGTTGGAACATTCTCTGGCCACAGGAAAGATGTACCGAGCTTACATAGAGAGGAGAGGTTCAGTGGAATTAAGGAAGGCAGGCTGTGAACTGGCTTACATTGGGACTGTAAGTGCCAGCATGGCTGAGATGATTTTGGGTGTTAGTACATAGGGTGGCATGGGTTTGGGCAACAGTTCGGACAGGAATGCTTTGGGGTGCTGGTTTCTGGAATGAGAGGGCTTTAGAAAGATTATTGCCAGATCAAGCTGCAATGTTCCTAAAGGACCATGCACTCTAGGACCACACTGCAGGGCAGAGCTCCACCAAAAGTTCTCATAATTACCTGGCTAACCCACTAAGCAACAGATAGGAACATCAGGAGAGACCCTTCTCTTATATCCAGTTAGCATCCATTACTGAGAATATTTAGCATCATGCTCTATGTGAAAGAGAGCTTCTTAAAGGAGTATCATCATCAAGACAGATTTTGAAACATAATTTTGGATCTAAAAGACAATACATTTATAACTGACATCCTGGATGTTTTCTTCATTTTTAGATCAAAAGCATAATCTTTTCAGAAGAAAGAAGTGGTGAAATTTATGAGCTTCACTGGTAGTGTTTAGGTTAGCTATTATTTCATATTTATCAAGTTTCTATTATAAAATGGGTTATAATATCAGGTCTCTTTTACTCTTCAATTGTTTGAATGGTAACTATAATTTTACACCTGATTTTTCTCAATTGAGTTAATTAGAAAGTAGCTTTTAAGATCTTTTTTGCCTCTTGCACTAGTGAAAAAACCAAATCCCCAATATCTAATTTTTAGATAATTCCACAGTTTTATCTATGGATAACAAAATTAACTTACTTGTCCAAAACTGAAAATATAAGACTTAAAGGTAACAACCCTTTTTAATGTTAATATTTCAAGTTGAGTTTTGAGCCTTCACCTGACATTAGAGTTAGATTCAGCAACAACAAAATGATGTGGTCAAATTTGGTGACATGTTGTATGAAGAATCATAAAGAGCTGCTCTGAATAGGAAACAATCCATCATGCATCAGATAAAATAGCTTTCCTATTTTTTAAAGCAAAGCATTTTCAGTCCTAAACCGTGAACTTTTTTCTTTTAAATTCCTATATCTTCTGTATTAAAGCAAATCTAATGATATATTGTGTAAAATTATATGAAACTCTTATCTTTTTCATTCCTCATTGATTAAAGCTATGTTCTTTGTGTACTATTTCTACCAAGGACTTTATTCAACATGTGACATTCACCTTTGATATCTACTGAAGACTAGTCAGATGATATAATTTTAGCAAATCTAAAAAGAACAATCACTCTTATTTCAGCCCCAATATTGTCATTTCAGACAGTTTCTCTTGCCCTCTGTTTTGGTAGTTACATTTCTCACTTTGTAAAATAAATCTCTAATTGCTATAGACAGGTCATTAGATTCAACACAGATTGAATCATTAAAGTGATTTATCAACCATCTAAACCAAAGAGAAGTGAAAATGTATAAGAAAGAGAGCAGAATTAGAAATGAAAGGGAACTCTGATGAAAACTTATTTGGAAGGTAGGAAACTGCCATATTAAAATTTTTCAAATTGCAATTAAATGTGGAAAGAAAGCCTTGCTTAAAGCCAGAGAAAACAGAAGTAAAACATAATCACTGACATTACTGGGAGTAACTAGAATCACTCATTATAGTTAAAGAATGGAATTTTTGTAATAGTAACTGGCAATCTAAGACAAGTTCCTTTAAATAAAATGTTTATCGGGAAGGGTGAATTTTTCCCTTAAAGTATGTCTAGTCTAAATCCAGTAATTCCTCAGAAAGTAAGCGATAAGAAGCAATTGATATTCTGTCATGGCAAATAGTTTTTATTTATTAGTTGTGTGTGCGTGTGTGTGTGCATGTGTGTGTGTGGAGAGGGAGGGAGTGTGTGAGAGAGAGAGATAGAGAGAGAGAATGAATGAGAATGAATAATGAATATTGGGTCATATTTACAACATCTTACTCCAGCATGATTCATGTGAGTTTGGGCTAAGAAACTAGCAGAACCATCATGGCCTATCCCCATGCACATACCATTTAGAAATTTAGCGTCTGTTGGGTACTACCTTCACATTGGACCACAATAAAAGTTTAGCTATGCATGGATAATGGAAATGCTTCTTTAGACTTCAGCTTGTGTCTCATTTGCATATATCACTATGGATTTAAATCTTCAGAGACACTTCAATTTTATAATATGGAATCAATTTGTTTTTACCCAAGGAAACAAAAATACTGAGAGGTAGGTGAGGAAAATTCATTGGGGTATTATACTCGGGAATGCATATATGTTTAAAACAGAGAAATAAGCTGGGTCTTATTTGCTCATTTTGTCCCACAGTTGCCAAAGGACACATTAGCTTTGCATCCCATAAACGCTTCTGGGACAGAGTTGTCCTTCACATAAATCCTTAGCACCTAGATGGAGATGAATAAATATGTATGAGGTATGTATAAGTGGATATCAAATATGATTATTTGAGTTCTTTCTTCATGGTAGTATGAATAATTTCATTTTGATTTATTTACCACATAGTTTTTATAACCAATTGTTCATGCTTAAATATAGAGCAGGGTTTGAGAGTTATTCTAATAACTGGATTGTAGTGAATTTAACACCTTGGAGTCATTTGGCCTCAGTAGCACTCTAAAAATTTTTAAAGAACTTTTTAAACATTATATGTGGAAATTTCATAAGGATTAATTTAATTCTTCACACCCCCCCCAAAAAAAAACCCCATAATTTAAGAACTATTATTATTACTACATATGTGGAAACAAATGTAGAATCCTGTGTAAGAATTCAAGCAGTCTGATTCCGAGTCCGTGCACTAAGCACTTTGTCACGGTTGCTTCAGAGAACAGGCCATGAAAGCTCTTCTGAAGAGTGGCCTCATAAAGCGTCACACAACGTTTGCGGATCTTAACATAATTAGGGAGATTATCTATTGGTTTTACCTCTGCATTTATTAGTAGGTTCAAATTTTGGCTTTAAAAAATTGCAGCAATGTACAACATTTTTTTGGAACTTTAGAAACTCCAGGTGCCATGTGGGGCAGGAATTAAAATCTGTCCATTTACTCATCTAGGTGGGCTCCAGGTACAATCATTGTGACTGCATTAGGAGAAGAAATGTTTTAGGCAGCGTTCTGTGTCTGTAATTCAGTGAACTCTGAGATGGGTGCAGAGAATTACTCCACACTAAAACAGTAGAAGAAAGGTAATGTTAAAAACAGAGCAATAACCTAAACAGATATAGAGGAGAAAGAGAGGTTTATAGCAACCCAAAAGTTTTTTTTTTTTTTTAATGTAAATCCTAAAGTGATTTTTCTCTTCATATTGTAATTGTGAAATATATTTATATTTGTTTTATTTATAAATTTTAATTCAAGGTGCCCAGCTTCCTGGAGCCTTAAATTGTGTAATGTCTATTCCTCAACAAGAGAAGGCACATGGGCTATTTCTGACTATGAACCAGAGGAAGTTCTATGGTCTGGCAATGTTTCTGTGTGAAACACTGTCGTGATTTAGGGAACACTTTGAAAACCTCAGCAAGAGACATCTGAGCCACACTAATAACCAGATTGATCTTTCTTAATTTCTTTTCCCTTAAGATCCAAGTTATTGATGTAGAATTCCCTCCCACTCTCAGCCCCGGGAAGAATGCTTCCCCCAACCCTCTAGTACAGTGTTTGTGTGTGCAGCAGCCTCTCCACATGGCCAGGCATGTATTTAAAGGGTTAATTACTGGACTCAGGGTTGAAGGGAATTTTAAAGCCCACTGGATTAACTCACTTTGGGGGGCTAAATTTTTGTCCTCAGCTGGTGCTTGACAATCTGCTTTACTTCCTCACCCAGGGAGGCCTTTCTGTCTTTGAAAGAGTTCTGATTTCTTGGAAGCATTTCCTCCAACTGCACAGAAATCTATACTTCTGTGAGTTTCATTCATCAGTCCTGTTTCGAGTCCCTACCCACATGGAGTAATCCAAATTTTTTTCCCCATCTATCAGGTATTCAAATATTGAAAAGGAGGTATCAGTATTATCCGTTAGGCATTCAAGTGCTTTCTATGTGCCAGACACTTTCATGAAGACTAAGAGAGCTCAAAAATAGAGAAGACACAATCCTTTTTTTTTTTTTTGAAAGATCTCGTGGAGTAACATAGGAGGAGGAGAAGTGAGGCATGGTGAAGATATGTATAGCACAGCATTTCCTGAGCTGAGGCAAGGGCACTTAGATCTGCAGAGAAGTCAAGGGGGCCTCTGAGAAAAGGGTTGTTTGAGCTGAATTGCACCAGAAAGATTTCTTTAGGCAAACAGCATGAACAAAGTATTTAAGTCAGAGAATCGAGCCTGTGCAAGAACGTGGAGTCAGGAGAACACTGGGTTCAAAGTGGTTGATTGAATGTGTTTGGGGAGGGGTCAGTTAGTAGAGGAAAATAGCTTTTTTTTTTTATTTAAACATTTAGTCTTTGTCCTGTAGGCATGAGCAGACTTTAGGTGGTTAAAAGCAGAGTAGTCACATGATGAAATCTTCCTTTGAATTTCATTTATTTTGATCATATAGCCTTATCTTTTTTAATTAGATTTACCTAGTGTTATAATCACTTCTCTGCTGACACATTTTATCTCTTCACTATCCTTTTGAAAAATTCTTTATTTATATTAGTAATCTGGAAAACCAAATGCCTGCAAGGGGCAGAGAAAGAGAATAAATGGATACAATTGTTGGGAATGAGACACTGGAGACTGATGAGGCCCATGGAAAACCAGACTGTCTGTACAGCCTGAAGGCATGAATATTTTAAATTTTTTACTCTTCTGGCTGGGAAAATAACATCTCTGGGCCAGATTTGACTAGGATTGCTATCTGGTAGTGACCCTTGATTTATAATTTTCCCAAAGCAGAGATCTCAGAACTTGACATACTATTCCTATTGATCTAACAACATAGACTAAAGCTAGCTGATTACCTTCTTTGGACTAGACTGTTTCTATTATTTGAGCCCACTGTTTAGCTAACATTATACTTTGATATTGTGCTGTGCTTTTTACATGTCTGCCCCCAGACCATATCTTTCCATGCTATGCTGGAATGATTCATTTCCTCTGTCAAAATTTAGTCACCCAGTGTTATAAGAAAAGCATCTATTTGTGGAACAAAGATCTTGCCTCCAGTTTGATTTCACTGTTTATTCACTTTTGATCTTGAGAGGGGTTTACTCTCTAAGATGCCTCATTTTTTTAAAAAGGTGGACTGATGTATTTATGTGATTTTTGTATGAATCAGATGATAACATGTTGCCTAAGTAGTTAATAAACCATAAAACGGGTCTGAAATATTACCTGTTACTTTCTTGGTTAAATCACCCTCATTAGATTCAGTTATCACTCTAGGTGATCTTTTTTCCCCCTATCTTTTCAATTTTGTTTCCTTTAGCAAAGTAAAAAGAACAAGTAATTTGCTGACACTGTGAAGTAATATGTTTTTTCCTGAGGTTATTTGAAATTATTAACAGGGGAAACTCCCAGAAACTCAGTTCTTCCTGCTGATGCAGTAAAGAACTAGAGATCCCCAAACCTATTAGGGTGCACACAGGGTTTATTGATGATCCATCCTAGCAAGGTGTGGTGAAAGGCACAGGCAAAGCAGGGTAAGGGTGGCCAATGGCCGGGGTGGTAAGGACACACACCTGAGGCTGGGTGGCCAGAGGCCAAGTGGCCAGAAAGAGCCAAGAGAGAGAGTCCTTTGTTGTGAAGACTTACATAGTTGGTGGGATGGGGATGAAGAAGTTACATATTGATTGATAGATAAAGGTGGTGCCAGCTTTCTCAGGGGGACGTAACTACCTAAAGTTAGGTGTATGTGGGGGTCTGTTAGCCTGAATACTTATCTTGCTCCAGATTCCATTTGTTCATCCTGTTTTGTTTTTTTTTCTGTCTTATTGTTGTTGTATTACATCCATCCCCTTTTTGCTCCCCTCTGTCCCCCTCCCCACCCACCCATTCCCCCCAAAGTCAATCCCACCTGTTGTCCATGTCCATGGTTCCTTTATACTAGGTTCTTGTCTAAGCTGCTCCCCTTTCTTGCCTCTGCCTCCCCCCTCCCCACAACCCCTTTCCCCCTGACCACTGAAGGCC
>PVIW01017398.1:0-14133 GCA_004026585.1 Noctilio leporinus
TGGATGGAGTGGAGTGGATGGAGTGGAGTGGAGTGGATGGAGTGGAGTGGATGGAGGGGGTGGAGTGGAAGGAGATGAAACTGGATTGAAGTGCAAGGTTGGTGCTGGCAGGAGCGTCTGGTTGGAAGTAGCAGAAGAAGTGCTGACGTCAGGAGGGCTCCCCGAGGCCGTGGCCGCAGGTAGAAGGGAAGGGATCTCTGGCCGAGCCGAAGGGACGTCACCAGGGAGGCGAAGCCAGGAAACGGGTGACGCTGCACTGTCAGCCCTGGCAACCCAGACGATGCGTCATTTGAGGTTCTGTCTCCTCTTTACAGTGGGACTCCTGCTCCATGGGACCCGGGAACGCGTCCCACTGACATGCGACAGCCGACACTTGGCTCCACAGGGCCACCACGAGCAGCAGACGCTCGGAAAAGCATCGTCACGTTGTTGGCTCTGTGACCGTCACAGTCCCTCATCACCAGCCCGGCTTGGGCTGCTGTGTCGTGTGTCCTGTCACCCACAGTGACAGCGGCAGGGCTGGTGCGCGGCCCTGCGCTCCCGTGGGAGCCGCTGCCAAGGTCGCCAGGGCAGGAGCTCGGGGTCACCTGTGTGGGTCACCTGCACGGGTCACCTGCGCGCTGTCAGGAGAAGACTTTTGTGATTCACCATTTCTCTTCTTAAATCCCGGGACAGCTGGGGAAGCCAGTGCCAGGCGCTCCTGACTGTGCCAAGCAGAGTGTGGGGGAGGGTACGGGGTGCAGGTGGGGTGCACTGGGTGCAGGTGGGGTGCACTGGGGTGCAGGCGGGGTTTGCTAGGAGTGCAGGTGGGGTGCGCCCTGAGCCCGGGACTGAGCCCCCCACCCCGCCCTGGTGCATCCTCCATGGCTCGGCCCTTGGGGGTCCCCTCTGAGAAAGGTTTTGTCAGGGCAGTTGCGGGGGTGGTCAGGCCACCTCCTGCTCAATTGGATTGTCCCCAAACCATCCTTCAGTAAAGTAACAAGTTAAATTGTATAAAAGCACGTCTCAAACGTTACCCTACCTAACCAGCCGGAAGCACCCCCGGAGCATGGGGGTCCCCTGAGCTTGGGTACCTGCAGCGGTGGCGACAGCACCCCTGCCCTCCCTCCACGTCCTGAGTCATGTCCAAGCCCTGCGGCTGGTTCCCCCTCGCCGGACTCCCACGGGCAGGCCAGGCAGGGAGCCCTGGCCAGGTGGGGCTGCCGCAGCCACCGGGTCCCCACACACGCCGGGCAGCACCAGAGGGGCAGGGGTGCCCCGGAAATCATGCTCTAAAGTAAGCCGCTCTTTGTCCTCTCACTGGGTCTCTTACCTGCCCACCTTGCTGCTCAATTTTGATAGTTTATCCATCCTTGATGTGGCTTGTGTATAGTTCTCTCATTTCTATTATTCCGAATGTGTTCCTACAATAAGTATGTCCTGTCTCCGATCTCTCCCGGTCCTTCTGTCTCTCTTGTTCCCTGGCCAGACGTCACTCACCCTCCGGCCAGCCCCAAGTAAGGGGCAGCTCGTGTTGTAAATGTGCAAGGTGTGAATATGTCGCCCACTGATGGTGTCACACCGAGCAGTGGCAGGGAAGGTGGCCGGGGAGCAGGTGCTCTGCCAGCCTGTGTCAATGTGAATACTCCACTCGGTCTCCCCAGGGCGCCGACCTGGAGGGTAAATTACGTCCAGTCATCGGTCATCGGTGGCCTGAGGGCCCATCTGCCCAGGTCCCATCCCGGCTCAGTCACGGACCAGCATGTGCAATTGGACAAGGGCCACCTCTCCCTCGCTCCGTAGATTCACCCATTATTGGGGATAACAATGAGTTAATAGACATGAAGCATTGAGAATAGTGTCTAGAAACGGTAGCTGTTGCATTGAATGCTGACCACGGCCACTAGGACGTGTGTCAAAGTGCACGTGCAGAGACAGAAAAGAGAAAGGGGAGAAGCGTGGTGTTAGGCAGGTCCACAGTCACACGAGGATGGAAGGGAGACCCACCGAAGCAGCGCTGTTGATGAGCGTAGCCTCAGGGACAGAGGGATGGTACGTGTTTCAGAAGGAAAGAGCCGTTAGTTCTGCTACTTGCTAGCTGGGGCAAAGTGTACACTGACGTTCCCCAGGAATGGCCCCAGTTGGGTTTAAATATGAGTTTCAGGGTCGCGGTCATGGGCTTTACCGACAGGACGCCTTTGGAAAGGTCTGGGGATAAAGCAGATGTCATCAAGTCTCTCCTAATACAAGGTAAGTTTTAATTAAATGCTCCAGGTATTAGCTTCTTTTCGAACGATTAAGTAGAATGCACGAAGATGCTTCCCCCAGGACGGGGCCGGCGTTGCGGGAAAGGACTGACATGAATCAGCGCCCCAGAATGCTGCACCTGCAGGGCGGCTGCTCACGCCAGTGCCCAGTGCCCGGGAGTCGGGACTGAAAACCATCACTTTTAGAAAGACGTGCAGCAGGTTTGGAAGGCTGTATCTACCCCTATGAGCATTTGCACAGTTTCCTTTTCATAGCGGGACAGACGTAAGCCATCCGTAGGCTGTGCATTTGAGTAACTATTTCTAGAAGCAACAGTGGCTTTGACATCACGGACCCCCGGGTTTGGCCTTTAGAAATGGCCGCGTGCAGGTGAGCGGTAAGTAACCTGACCGAAGCCAAGCCCAGACCTTCGACCACACAGCACTCACCACCCCACCCCCCAAATAAGTTCAGGCCACGACCCCCATCTGGACAGAGGCAGGGCGAGCAGGGGGGTCTCCGCCCTCGGCGATGCTCCCAGTGGGAGTTTTCCCGGCAGAAGATCGCCTGTAGCCAGAACTGCAGCCGTCCAAGCCGCCCCGACCACTCGGTCGCAACCCGGAAAAGGCCAGCGGCTGGGATGTGGGTCTCAGCTCGTGTGGGAGGATACGCGGCCGCCCCTAGGACTCGGGAGGCTGACAAGGCGCTTTGCAGAGAAGCCGGGGCCGACGGGGGTGGGGTGGCGAGGGGCGCCCCCCTAACTGAACTGCAGGGAGAAACAGCTCCCCTGGGGCAGGCAGCCTGGGCGCAGATGTCTGCCGGGGGCCCTGCGTCCAGTGTGAGTGGGTGGTGCAGACGAACGTCAAGACATTCCCCCTGGATTCCCAACGTGAAAGCAAAGCCAGTTCCCTGACGTCCCCCAACTCAGTGAAGCGGTGGGGACTCAGGCTAAAGCCACAGCAGCGCCCCTGTGAGTCCTGGAGCCACGGGACAGGCAAGCCGGGTCCCACTCCAGCTTGTGACACCCACCTCGTTCAGTCAAAGCCAGTCCTGCCTCCTCCTACGGGGAGTCTGACCTCACCGCCGGGAAATCCCGCTCTGGGGACGGTCGCCAAGAAAACAGCAGCGGCAGGAGGGCACGCCCACCCCGAAGTGACCCGCACGCCACACGCTGCCTGGGGCACAGGGCGTGTCAGGACGCGCCGACCTCACCCCGCAGGCCTCCAGCAAAGACCCGCCCCTTCCAGGTGTCTTTCCAGGCGGACAAGGAACAGGCTCTCACAGTCCCGTGCTTTGCAGCACGTTTTCACACACATACCCTAGGGAGGCGATTAAAAACTGTGAGTTCAGTGCCACAGAAACGCTGTTTTCTGCACATGAGCAGGACACACTCTTCTTTACGCTTCTCCCGACCCACCTGCCGGGCCCCTCACTGAGCCTCACATGGAAATTCCAGCTTCCCCCCGAGACCCCCTCATTGACCTGCTTTCTCCAAAGTTCTTTTCACCAAGTGGCATAATAACTTCCACTTACTGGTGGCCACTCCCCACCCTGTTCTGACACGTAAGTCCTGCCCATGCAGGGGCCCCTCTGGCAGCGGCCAGGGCCCGGCAGATTCCCCAGGCACGGGCTGCGTGAACAAGGGGGGACCCGGTGTCCCGAGGGACAGGGCTTTCCGCCCAGCCGCACTCACAACATGACGGCCCTGTGGGGAGAGGGGCCCCACTCCCAACGCCAGAGGCCAGGCTGCGGGGTGACGTAAGTCCTGCAACTCTGCCCCAACCCCGGGGGCTGCTTCCACCCGGTACAGCCGGCAGGAAACAGGCCAGAGGAACTTACCGCTCTCGGTGCGGGAGGAGCAGGTCTACGCGCCGGTGAGGTCGGGGGAGGACCTCGCCCCACCCAGCCTCCCAGGTCCTCCCGGGTCCTCCCAGGTGGGTGGGGCGCGGGCCCTCAGGCCTTCGGTACCAGGACCCCAGCTCCGGTCAGGAGGCTCTGCCAGGACCCCAACTCCGGTCAGGAGGCTCCGCTCTGGCAGCCCCAGTGCCGGCCAAGGTCCCTCCCTCCTCCGCAGCATCAGGTGCTGGGGCCCCAGCGCAGGCTTCGGGGTCACCCACGTCCAGACCAAAGCTGCTCCTTTCAATCTGCTGACGTTTCGATTGGCCGATCCATTGCGAATGATTCCCTGTGGAAGCGCCGGGCTGGGGAATTTGGGTTTCCCGCCACAGCCAGTGGGAAGCTGCCGGGGGGCTTAAGGCAGGTGAGTGGCTTCCGCTGACAGGTATCGGGGTGGGGCGGGGGGGGTGGGGGAGCAACTCGACTGGACAGCCACACCTGGCGGAAACAGGGGAGGGGACTGGAGTCTGTAAACGGTTAAATCGCCAACGTGCCCCTGGCAGCCAGCAGGGCTCGGAGCTCCGGGGGAAGGTGGTGATGACGTGAAAATGTGAGACGCAGATGCTGCAGGACTGGGGGTCGCTGCGTTCAGGACACGATGGTCAAGGACAGCTGTGCGACTTTTAGCCCATGGGGGGGTGCAGGTCAGGAGGGGGTTCCCGGAACCAGGTGACCCGGGGGTGGGGGCGGGACTGAGACGGAGGGGGAAGTGGCCCACGAGGCTGAGGATTCACTTGGAGATGACACAGCTGCGGACGCCCAGGAGGCAGTGTGGGCGCCAAGGGAAGCCGGCGGTGTAGGGCGAAAGCTATGGTCGGAAGACGGCGGCGTCCCCGGTGCACAGCCCAGGGCTCCAAACACCTTGGTCTGCGTCTTACGGCACATCCTGAGTGACACCAAGGATGAGGAAGTACTTCTCCATATTTATTCCCAATAAATACGCTAATCTCTTGATGCCCAGTGTTCCTCAACACTTGTCCAGGCTCCTGAGAAATCTTCCAGTTAAGTTTCCAAAGAGCACGTTGGACCCTGCACATCCCCTTGTCATCTGGGCACAAACCCCCCTGATGACACCCGTTCGTCCCTTTCTAGCTCCACGATTCACCATTAACACGTTGGTATGAGATTTCAGTTGGTCTCATGGGTCAAAAGGACAGTCAACTGTGAGAACGGAAAAGCAATCGATAGCAGCACCGCGTAACGTCTCAGGCCAGCGTGCGACGCGAGACCAACGCGTGAGTTTGTAGCTTTGTCTGGGGACACCAGCCAGCCAGGACGTTAACTGCCGGCCCACGGGCGGCTGTCCCGCGGCACTGGCATCCCTGATCGTCAGCAACATGGTTTTCCAGCACGACGGCACGTGAGATGCTGCTCTGTCTCACTGGGAACACCTTACGTGAGCCCGCGGCAAAGAAGCTGTGACCTTCTGTGTAACGTCGTGTAGTTTGCATGTGGCTAGAGAATCAGGGTCTCCCTGGAGGATGGAGGGTGAGAAAGAGTCGCCACGTGGGTGATTCACAAATCACTCACAGCCTCTCTGTTTCCCGCTGCCGGCCTGTTAACCACCTTCCTCCCTGGTTTTCCTCCCCACCCAGGTATTTCCACCAGACCCACAATATTGTTCACCAAGGGAGTTCCAGAGAAGTCTCAGCCAAAAAAATATAGTAGAACAGAACTATGGTGGGTTTCATCATTCATATAACGTATTATTAAGCTTGAAAATGATTTCTCAGCCCTGGCTGGTAGCACAGTGGATGAGGCGCCGGCCTGTGAACCCAAAGGTCGCTGGTTCGATTCCCAGCCAGGGCACATGACCAGGTTGCAAGCCAGGTCTCCAGCCAGGTCCCCAGCTGGAGGCAGGGGAAAGGCAACCATACATGGATGCTTCTCTCCCTCTCTGTCTCTCTCCCTTCCCCTCTCTCTGGAAATAATAAAATCTTTTTTAAAAAAATTTCTCATTGTTTCCCTATATCAAAAATATCTAAAATACAAGGTATGAAAATAACACATTGAATTATATTGTTAATCCTCTGGGAAACAGAAGAACATCATTAAGGGGAAAAATAGTAAGTTAAGTTAAAATTAATTTAAATGTTTTCTAGAAGAAACTCTACCTTAGAGTCAAGTCATACCTTGGGAAAAATCTCAAAAATCTTTTTTTTCCAGAAATATTAAAATATGACTTGGCCTGAGAACTAGAGCACTAATTCAGCATGTTTTCCATAGACTCAAAATTACAAGGCAGTGTCTTTGTTAAGCATTTCTGATTCTGCTGCTTTGAACCTTTTATAGTGAAAACCATGTGCTTTCTGCATACCTCCTTTTTCTCTAGGTCGTTTTGCTGGAGCTAGTTTTAAATGTCAACATTCTGTCTTCACTTGGTCAAAAGATGTATTGAAATTCCACAGAATATTTATGAAACACTTGTTTCCAAGAGAGTTTTTTTCTTTGTAATTCATTTTTATTTTCTACATAAGCAATCATGCCATCTGTGGAAAAAGACAGTTTTGTTTCTTCTTTACCTACCATTGTAACTTTTTGTGTGACATATCAGCAGCAAACACTTCTGGCATGGTGTTAAAAAGCAATAAAGAGGATATCCCTGCTTTTCCCTGATCTTAGCAAAAAAGCTTCCAGCTTCTCACCACCAACTATCTTGTTAGCCTCGGGGTTTTTGTAGCTATTCTTTATCAAAATGAGAAAGATTCTTTCTAGTCTCAGTTACTGAAAGAGATTTTTCATGAATGGCTTTTGGATTTTGTCAAATTCTTTTTCTACGTCTATTGAATGATTGTGTGATTTTTCTCCTTTAGGCTATTGGTGTGATGACTATGCTAACCAATGGTTGAGGATTGAACCAACCTTGCATAATTGGCAGAAATCCCACTTGGTTGTGGTGTACAATTCACTTTACCCATTGTGGGATTCAGCTCCATAATATTTTGCTGATAATTTTTTAAAAGATTTTATTCATTATTTTTAGAGAGAAGGTCACGGAGGGTGGAAGAAAGGGAGAGAAGCATCCATGTGTGGTTGCCTTTCACCTGCCTCCAACTAAGGACCTGGCTGGAGACCTGGCTTGCAACCTGGTTTGTGCCCTGGCTGGGAATCAAACCAGTGACCGTTGGGTGTGCAGGCTGGTGCCTTACCCACTGAGCCACGAGCTAAGATGTGATCATTTTTGCATGTACTTTCATTTGAGATATTGGTGTATGGTTTTCCTTTAATATATTTGTCTAGTGTTGGTATAGAGATAATATTGACTCATAGAATAAGTAAGCAAATCTTTCTTTATTCTATCTTCTGGGAATGGTTGTGGGGAATTGGTATATCTTATTTCATAAAGGTTTTGTAGAATTTACCAGCGAACTCCTTCTGGTTGGATGCTTTCTGCTTTGGAATATTGATTATTGATTGCATTCCTTTAAAATATACAATCCTATTAAGATTTTCCATTTCTTCCCCTATGGCAAACCATATAATTTTTTATAGCAAGTAACTTTATTTTTATAATTCATTTGTTTTTATTTAGTTATGTAGATGTCTGATTGTTTTTTAATTTTTTGCCTTACTCCCCCATTAGAATATGTTCTCTTGGAATACAAAGAAAATTATTCTTGTTCAACATTGCATTAAAGCCAACCACAGAAATCAAAGAAGATAGAAGCAAAGATATATCATGTTTATGGATTGGGGAACTCAACATTGCCTACTCTCCCAAACTTCATCTGTAGTCAAATAATCCCAATTGTAATCCCAGCATTTTTTTTAACACTTAGATAGAAATTGAAAGAGCTAGAATAAAACAATTTTGAAAAAGAGTAGTAAAGAACTCACATTACCTAACATCAGGATTCACACAACCCGGCAGTAAACAGAACCATGTCGTGTTGACGGGAGAACGGGCGTGTGTAGCAGATGCAGAGATAAATCAGCCTGAGGACCAGCGGACACAGGGGCTGTCCAGCTCCACAGAAAAATCCCAAATACTAATATGAGCAGTGATTCCAACCCCAAAGTCGCAAACATGTGCAGGAACAAAGGACATTTCCTTATTGAAAAAACATAACTTTCTTACTGTAGAGTAATTTATACCATTGGACAACACAAAACTACACAACAGAATAACGGAAACTGTTTATTTGGAACATAATCAGAATCAAGTCTTCTGTCTTCCAGCCCCATGAGGGCAGCGTCCACAGTTCCTCAGAAACAAACAGGTTCTTTGAAGTAAAGTCAGGAGTATCTGGTCCTTACATGATTGTAGAGGTGATAAAGTGGGGCAGCCTTTAGATGAAAGGTGTTACTTTTTCAATCTTATGTCACAGGCGTAGGATGGGTAAAGTGGTGCCCTAACAGCAGGTGGAATAGCATCGCCTGTAGCAGCCACAGCCGTAGCCGGACCCATAGCCACAGCCATAGCGGGACCCGCAACCACAGCCCCAGCCAGACCCATAGCCACAGCCATAGCCACAGCCGCAGCCACAGCCAGACCCATAGCCACAGCCATAGCGGGACCCATAGCCGCAGCCGCAGCCGGACCCGTAACCACAGCCAGAGCCCCAGCCGGACCCATAGCCACAGCCGCAGCCGGACCCATAGCCACAGCCATATCGGGACCCGTAGCCACAGCCACAGCCAGAGCCCCAGCCCCAGCCAGAGCCGCAGCCGCAGCCGCAAGATTTCCCACAGTAGCCCATGCTGTCAGTGGAGAGGTGTCAGGAAACGAACAGAGGATGTTTGTGGAGTCTGAATGTCACCTACCACCCCCCCCGGAAGCCTTATATACTGGCAGCAGGGCTGGGGAGGCCATTCACCGGTGATTCATGTCACGGTGTGTATTTACGACATGGCACGTGCAGGTCACGCCTGTCAGCGGGTGGCAAGGGGATGTCCCATTTCCGTGGAGGGCACCTCGCCTTCCATGAGCCTGTCAGCGCAGCATCTCCAAGTCTGACTGGCCAACTGAGTGGTTTTGTCACCTGGCGTGGTCTTGAGTCACACATCTGCGGGGCACCTTTCCATCAGTTACCCAATTATCTGAACACATGACTCCCAGGGTGCATGTTAGAAAACAAGCCTCTGGGGAGGGCAGGGAAGTGCACGTTCGGGATGAAACTATTCCAACGAGTTACCTGACCAGCTCACCACGCACCGTTTCTTCACAGGTTGTTTATGGGAACACGGCTGCTCCGTGCGGGAACTGCTCAGCGTTTCACGCTGTCAGCTTCCTGTGAATCCAAACACATCGGAGAATAATATCCTGCTGATAAGTTCTTCCCCCATGGGCCACCCCTCAGCAAATTTTTATCAAATCTAGGTGGTCATTTACATAAAACCAAAATAATACAACAGTAGCTTTTATTAAAACACTGTTGGATGATTTTTTAATCACCAATGTCAGAGATTTTCATCTACTTGATCACCATGAGATTGCAAACGCAGTAGGTGTCTTACAATATGGAAACTAGGTGACAAAGGATTCAGGAAACTCACTACCAGTTTCGCAGCTCACAGGCCACCAGGCTCCGCACCAGTTCCTCCGTGTGTCACCACTGTGTCCCTTTCTGATCCCTGGTGGTGTGAACAGTGACAGGTGCTGCTGCTCCTCATGAGGACCCTGGTGAGAACCTCACGCAGGAACTCATGGTGGCTCCATCACTGTCCCAAGTGCCTCCCCGTGGGACAATAGTGCCTCTAACCATGAAGAGTTGTATCTTCACAGTGCTCTGTGTTCATTCTAGAAACCACAGCATCTGCGTAGAAATGATAACTTTTCCAGACACCTCCCATGTTAGACATTATAGGGAAGAAGTACTGCACATCAGCAACTTCTGCATCAACCTATAACCTCACGCTCTAGGTCCGCCTTTTAATTACGATTCACTCATCTGTACGCTCCTCGCCAGCCAGGACGTTAACTGCCGGCCCGTGGTCGGCTGTCCTGTGATACTGGCATCCGGGTTCGTCGGTAACGTGGCTTTCCAGCACGACGGCACGTGAGATGCTGCTCTGTCTCACTGGGAACACCTTACGTGAGCCCGCGGCAAAGAAGCTGTGACCTTCTGTGTAACGTCGTGTAGTTTGCATGTGGCTAGAGAATCAGGGTCTCCCTGGAGGACGGAGGGTGAGAAAGAGTCGCCACGTGGGTGATTCACAAATCACTCACAGCCTCTCTGTTTCCCGCTGCCGGCCTGTTTAACCACCTTCCTCCCTGGTTTTCCTCCCCACCCAGGTATTTCCACCAGACCCACAATATTGTTCACCAAGGGAGTTCCAGAGAAGTCTCAGCCAAAAATAAATAATAATAACAGAACAGAATTATGCTGGGTTTTATCATTCATATAACGTATTATTAAGCTTGAAAATGATTTCTCAGCCCTGGCTGGTGGCTCAGTGGAAGAGGCGCCGGCCTGTGAACCCAAAAGTTGCTGGTTCAATTCTCAGCCAGGGCACAAACCAGGTTGCAAGCTAGGTCTCCAGCCAGGTCCGTAGCTGGAGGCAGGGGAAAGGCAACCACACATGGATGCTTCTCTCCCTTTCTTCCTCCCTCCTTGCAGTTCTCTCTGAAAATAATGAATAAGATCTTTTTTAAAAATTTCTCATTGTTTCCCTGTATCAAAAATATCTAAAATACAAGGAATGAAAATAACACATTGAATCATATTGTTAATCCTTTGGGAAACAGAAGAACATCGTTAAGGGGAAAAATAGTAAGTTAAGTTAAAATTAATTTAAATGTTTTCTAGAAGAAACTCTACCTTACAGTCAAGTCATACCTTGGGAAAAATCTCAAAAATCTTTTTTTTTCCAGAAATATTAAAATATGACTTGGCCTGAGAACTAGAGCACTAATTCAGCATGTTTTCCATAGACTCAAAATTATGAGGCAGTGTCTTTGTTAAGCATTTCTGAGTCTGCTGCTTTGAACCTTTTATAGTGGAAACTGTGTGCCTTCTGCATACCTCCTTTTTCTCTAGGCCGTTTTGCTGGAGCTAGTTTTAAATGTCAACATTCTGTCTTCACTTGGTCAAAAGATGTATTGAAATTCCACAGAGAATATTTATGAAACGCTTGTTTCCAGGAGGGTTTTTTTCTTGGTAATTCATTTTTATTTTCTACATAAGCAATCATGCCATCTGTGGAAAAAGACAGTTTTGTTTCTTCTTTACCTACCGTTGTAACTTTTTGTGTGACATATCAGCAGCAAACACTTCTGGCATGGTGTTAAAAAGCAATAAAGAGGATATCCCTGCTTTTCCCTGATCTTAGCAAAAAAGCTTCCAGCTTCTCACCACCAACTATCTTGTTAGCCTCGGGGTTTTTGTAGCTATTCTTTATCAAAATGAGAAAGATTCTTTCTAGTCTCAGTTACTGAAAGAGATTTTTCATGAATGGCTTTTGGATTTTGTCAAATTCTTTTTCTATGTCTATTGAATGATTGTGTGATTTTTCTCCTTTAGGCTATTGGTGTGGTGACTACATTAACCAATGGTTGGGGATTGAACCAACCTTGCATAATTGGAAGAAATCCCACTTGGTTGTGGTGTACAATTGACTTTACCCATTGTGGGATTCAGCTCCATAATATTTTGCTGATAATTTTTTAAAAGATTTTATTCATTATTTTTAGAGAGAAGGGCACAGAGGGAGGAAGAAAGGGAGAGAAGCATCCATGTGTGGTTGCCTTTCACCTGCCTCCAACTAAGGACCTGGCTGGAGACCTGGCTTGCAACCTGGTTTGTGCCCTGGCTGGGAATCAAACCAGTGACCTTTGGGTGTGCAGGCCGGTGCCTTCGCCACTGAGCCATGAGCTAAGATGTGATCATTTTGGCATGTACTTTCATTTGAGATATTGGTGTATGGTTTTCCTTTAATATATTTATCTGGTGTTGGTATAGAGATAATATTGACTCATAGAATAAGTAAGCAAATCTTTCTTTATTCTATCTTCTGGGAATGGTTGTGGGGAATTGGTATATCTTATTTCATAAAGGTTTTATAGAATTTACCAGCGAACTCCTTCTGGTTGGATGCTTTCTGCTTTGGAATATTGATTATTGATTGCATTCCTTTAAAATATACAATCCTGCTAAATTTTCCATTTCTCCCCTTATGGCAAACCATATAAGTTTTTATAGCAAGTAACTTTATTTTTATAATTCATTTGTTTTTATTTAGTTATGTAGATGTCTGATTGTTTTTTAATTTTTTGCCTTACTCCCCCATTAGAATATGTTCTCTTGGAATACAAAGAAAATTATTCTTATTCAACATTGCATTAAAGCCAACCACAGAAATCAAAGAAGATAGAAGCAAAGCTATATCATGTTTATGGATTGGGGAACTCAACATTGCCTACTCTCCCAAACTTCATCTGTAGTCAAATAATCCCAATTGTAATCCCAGCATTTTTTAACACTTAGATAGAAATTGAAAGAGCTAGAATAAAATCATTTTGAAAAAGAGTAGTAAAGAACTCACATTACCTAACATCAGGATTCACACAACCCGGCAGTAAACAGAACCATGTCGTGTTGACGGGAGAACGGGCGTGTGTAGCAGATGCAGAGATAAATCAGCCTGAGGACCAGCGGACACAGGGGCTGTCCAGCTCCACAGAAAAATCCCAAATACTAATATGAGCAGTGATTCCAACCCCAAAGTCGCAAACATGTGCAGGAACAAAGGACATTTCCTTATTGAAAAAACATAACTTTCTTACTGTAGAGTAATTTATGCCCATGGACAACACAAAACTACACAACAGAATAACGGAAACTGTTTATTTGGAACATAATCAGAATCAAGTCTTCTGTCTTCCAGCCCCATGAGGGCAGCGTCCACAGTTCCTCAGAAACAAACAGGTTCTTTGAAGTAAAGTCAGGAGTATCTGGTCCTTACATGATTGTAGAGGTGATAAAGTGGGGCAGCCTTTAGATGAAAGGTGTTACTTTTTCAATCTTATGTCACAGGCGTAGGATGGGTAAAGTGGTGCCCTAACAGCAGGTGGAATAGCATCGCCTGTAGCAGCCACAGCCATAGCCGGACCCATAGCCACAGCCATAGCGGGACCCGCAACCACAGCCCCAGCCAGACCCATAGCCACAGCCATAGCCACAGCCGCAGCCACAGCCAGACCCATAGCCACAGCCATAGCGGGACCCATAGCCGCAGCCGCAGCCGGACCCGTAACCACAGCCAGAGCCCCAGCCGCAGCCACAGCCGGACCCATAGCCACAGCCGCAGCCGGACCCATAGCCACAGCCATATCGGGACCCATAGCCGCAGCCACAGCCAGAGCCCCAGCCCCAGCCAGAGCCGCAGCCGCAGCCGCAAGATTTCCCACAGTAGCCCATGCTGTCAGTGGAGAGGTGTCAGGAAACGTACAGAGGATGCTTGTGGAATCTGAATGTCGCCTACCCCCCCTGGAAGCCTTATATACTGGCAGCAGGGCTGGGGAGGCCATTCACCAGTGATTCATGTCACGGTGTGTATTTACGACGCGGCACGTGCAGGTCACGCCTGTCAGCGGGTGGCAGGGGGATGTCCCATTTCCGTGGAGGGCACCTCGCCTTCCATGAGCCCGTCAGCGCAGCGTCTCCAAGTCTGACTGGCCAACTGAGTGGTTTTGTCACCTGGCGTGGTCTTGAGTCACACATCTGCGGGGCACCTTTCCATCAGTTACCCAATTATCTGAACACATGACTCCCAGGGTGCATGTTAGAAAACAAGCCTCTGGGGAGGGCAGGGAAGTGCACGTTCGGGATGAAACTATTCCAACGAGTTACCTGACCAGCTCACCACGCACCGTTTCTTCACAGGTTGTTTATGGGAACACGGCTGCTCCGTGCGGAAACGGCTCAGCGTTTCATGCTCTCAGCTTCCTGTGAATCCAAACACATCGGGAAATAATATTCTGCTGATAAGTTCTTCCCCCATGGGCCACCCCTCAGCAAATTTTTATCAAATCTAGGTGGTCATTTACATAAAACCAAAATAATACAACAG
>PVIW01017399.1:0-14131 GCA_004026585.1 Noctilio leporinus
CTCTCTCTCTCTCTCTCTCTCTCTCTCTCTCTCTCTCTCTCTCTCTCTCTCTCTCTCTCTCTCTCTCTCTCTCTCTCTCTCCCTCTCTCTCCCTCCCTCCCTCTCTCTCTCTCTCTTCTTTCTCCTTCTTTATCTCTCTCCTCCCCCAACCACCTCACATCCACCCATCTGTATCTTGGGTTCTAAATTATAATCAAAAGCATAACACTCTTCTTCAGGGACTATCATCTTTCATTGTGGATTCTGCAAAAAAAATGCCAATATCTACATAAGCAGGAGGCCTTTATGGAAGGGGAGAAGATAGATCTTGGTGGCCGGTAGTGTCCACCTCTAGGAGGACTAGATTTCCTGGCCCACTCACAGCCTCCTCTCAAAGACAGGACAGAAAACAAGACCATTGGCAGCCACCTGCTCAGAATGGGAAGAGAGAACTAGAAACTGCAATCAGGTCCTGGGGTTACAGAACACTGGAAGAAGCCATCTAGCTCTCTGTGCACAGGCAGAACTCTCTCATGGGGGGTGGGGCAGGGGGCAAAAGAAAGGAGAAAGAGAAGAAGTGAACCAGGGCCCCCAGTGGTGCAGCTGCTGCCACAATGGAGGCATTGAAACTGGAACTCACAAAAGGAAGAGCATGGGGGAGGGGATGCCAGGAGAGTCTGCATGAGAAGGTCCAGAATCTGAGGAGCTGTGCTAAGAAACTGCACTCTTGGGGGAGGAGCCTCCTGACCTCTAAGTCTGCTCTCAAAGCCAAGGAGGTGGTGGGATGGACTGCAAATGACCCCACCCCCAGCTCATTCCTGCATCTAATTATCTGCCCAGCCCCAGTAAGCATCAAAGGCCTCTTGTCAGATTTTCCACCCTGGTGCCTTCCTAGTCCTTGGTTCAAATGTGTGCTGTGAGTTGTAAGCACAGTGAAAATGGAAAGAAGCCTGAATGGAGACCCGCTCGTGCCTTGTCCCCCTTCTATACTATTTCTATGTCCTCAGATTCCTTCCAGGTATTGGAGACTGGTGCCTTCTCCTCTACCTTGGAGCAAACCCCATAACCCCTGAGGTGGTGCCTGGTCAGTAACTGACTAGTGTTGTGAGGCCCCAGTGTGGTTCCCAGGAGGTTGCACCAGGCTCTGCACTTAATTTTCTATGTGTCTCATATAAGCCTCCTTTCCCTCAGACCTTCAGGTCTATGTCTTACACTGAGGAGGTTGAAATAGATGAGCCCAGGATTGGCATTCACTTGTTAGTTAAACAGATCATCCATCAAGGGCAGGTTTGTATTTTCAATCTAAACATCTCTCAAATATGTCCACTCTTTTCATCTCCACCCTCACCATCTTAATTCTAGCTGCCAGCCTCCCTTCCTAGCCCACTGGAATATTTTTCAGCCTCCCTTCCCATCCTCCTCTGATTCATTCACTTAAAAAAACAAAACAAAACAAAAAAGCATCATTGCACCATTCACCCTCTAAAATCCCTTCAAAAATTTCCCATTGCATTTTAGTTGAAGATCCAAATCCCTGTCCCATGGCCCAGAAGGCCTTGAATGTCCTAGTAACACTTATCAGCCTTCTACTACCTTCCTCACTTCCCCATGGTCTGTCTCCCATCCAAAAATAAGTTCTCAAGGTCAGGGTCATGACTGGTTTTGCTCTTTATTTCCAGCTTATGACTTTATCCAGGGTTCAATCCATAGAAGTAAGTAAACAAGTTAGTGAATGAATGAATACATGATCACAAGGAGCAGTTATGTCTCTGGGAGATAAACAGGAGAACTCTGCAAACCCAAAGTATATCACGTTAGTCTGATACCTAAAGTCCATCAGAAGCTGAACTAGGTCCCTCTCAGGTCCCTTCCAACTCTATAGAATCTTTGTTTCAAGAGAGTCAGTATCAGTTTATAAGAAATCTATGGCCCCCTCATGCTGGCAGCATGGTTCCATTTCCTTTATTGAGTAGCTGTAAAAAGCACCTTATGTTTGGGACAGAGATCCTGGGTGAATCCATTCTCCAGGTCAGACATGTAGAATTAGCCAATGACCTCATTCCAGCCACTGTAGCAGCCACCACAGACTCAGAAGCCTCCTGAGAAACCTTGGAACTGCATGTCTTTCTGCCCTCAGATAACCTAATTACAAGGGATGCAAGCCCCTGGGCAGAAA
The DNA here is from genome assembly GCA_004026585.1 of Noctilio leporinus. Classification (NCBI taxonomy): domain Eukaryota; kingdom Metazoa; phylum Chordata; class Mammalia; order Chiroptera; family Noctilionidae; genus Noctilio; species Noctilio leporinus. The sequence continues at coordinate 2,156 of PVIW01017399.1, forward strand.
CAGGCAAAGGAAGTTGCTCAGGTCAGAAAGACCATCAGCAGGGATTAGTGATGCTCCTACATGTATGTGGTTGGGTCTTCAAGAGGCCTCCTTCCCTGAGCCCACAGACTGCAGGCATTTCTAGGCAGCCACAAGTGCTTCTGTGGCCCCGTGGGACAGAAGTTCTGTGGCCAAAACTTTACCATATGTTGTCAGATTGCCTGAGGCTATGGGAGCAATGCCAGCAATGCCAGACTGAGAAGATGGGTTGAGGGTGAAGATTCAAGGTCAGAACCAGAAGAACTAAGCATGAGGGGAAAAGAAGAATAGTGAGTGGGACCTGGAGAGGCAACACTACCTTCCTTGAGCACTTCCTACGGGGGAGGGGAAAGGGTGAATTTATATGAGGAAATCCATTTTCTCTCATTGATAGGAGGCCCAGAGGGACAGACACAGTGTTCATGTCTGCAGCTTATCAGGTCCTTGCTAAATATTTGCCCAAAGAATTAATCCATGAGTGAGCAGATCTGGTCTCCTCTTGAAGCCAGCTGTGTGGTCCTGGGCAAGCCTTTGCTCTCTCTATGATCCATTTTCTTCATCTGCAGAATGGGCAATGCTTTCCTTCCTTCCCCAGGACGGCTGTGGAGAGTGAGTGAACCTCGTGCATGGCTTGCACACAAGAAGTTACCAAGAAATGCCCGCTCTTCTCCCACCCTTTCCTTTACCCATTTACAAACAGAGCCCATTAGACTAGCTGCTTTGCCTGGGTGCTTCTGATTCTGACACTTCCGTGTCTGTAAGAAAGACCCTGGGTCTAGCCAGGCCTGCCACTGGGTTGCATGAACACAGAAGAATCTTTATTCTGGCCAACCCTTGATCACTCACTGACTTAGCCAGTTGGTGCATTGGGATTAAAACAGGATAAAAAGAAAGGTCCTGAGGAATGCTGGGGAAGGAAAGGAATCCAAGTGTCTGGACATGTGCCTCCAGGCTGCAGAACTGGAATTACTCTCCAAACATTCTCCTTTCACAGGAAGTGGTGTGTGAGTCACACTCTGCACTCCCCTCCGGGTTTCTTTGCCAGGAAGGACTGCAAATTGTTCAGCAGCTTGGGTTCCCTTCTGAACTCAGCCTCAGTCCAGAGCAAGCTTCCAGCACAGGACACTCCCAGGACCATAGAGGGGAATGCTCCCCACCACCACCACCCCAATTCCCCAACTACCTTCCCTTTGGTTGAGAGAGAGAGGTGGGTGTAGGGGAACTTCAATAAAAAGGGCAAGTGATCCAGCATGGTTCAGTTTACCAAGAGCTTTTTCTTAGCAATGATTTGATTCCTTACACAACCCTGTGAATCTCACAGGCCAAGGTTGTACTATCATTGTTTTGAAGAGAAAGATACTGAGTGTCAGAGAGGGCATACAGTTTGCATAGCTGTGGAGTGGGCTGTGGGGAAGCTGAGGCAGGACAGTGGCTCCTGAGCAACAGGTCCCCATATCACCAAACTGCCTTCTGGGGACAATATTAATCCTGTACTTGAGGTTACAAATAAGTTGTGGGAATTATTCATGAGGTTTTTAAATAGCTATCACTAATCTAATGGGAAAAAATGGGAAAGTTAGCTGAGCCATGGGGAAGCAGTAATTACACTGACTGATACATGTGCCAGGAGAAGGATACAAGTGCACTTCCACAAGGTATTGGCCAGCCCAGCTAATAGACAGGGGCATCTTCAGTCTACAAGGAAGAGTAATGATAAATAGAAATGTTATTTTTGTGTATTTATTTCCCATCACTTTTTTGTCCAGCACTCTTTCTTCAATCTGTCTTGCTGGATGAAACACAAAAAATAAGATATTTAACATTCAGTTTTTTGAACCCCCAAACTAGGTCTCAGACTCACATATTAGACAACAGTGAGAAAAGCCAAAACTTGATTTTCACTAGACAAGTTGTGGTGACACAATCTGGGACTGTAAAGGGAAGCCCCCATTCAGGGAAAAGAAGGATAACTTTCTTCCCACAACAACAGATTAGAGAGAGAAAAGAGGTAGGCCTGGCCTGAGGGGATCGAGTGGGCATCAGAACCTTGACTGGGAGAAAGAAAAACCTTAAGGCCTGAGAACCACAAAGAATGAAGAGGCCAGAATTAAAAGAACCTTCCTTTAGCACCAGGAAGCCCCTGACTAGATGGTCATCTTCTGGGTGGCCCTGCTCATCTCCTTTGTTGAAAGGCCAAGGGAGCTGTTGCTTCCACTACTGTTGAATAAGGTCTGCCCAATCCCAGCTGTGTGTACACCACAAATAGAAGCACTTGCAGAAATTATCTCTGCTAACACATGGAGGCTTCACAGAGCCTCACCCAGACTTTCCCATCTACTGAGAAGTCCCCTGGGATGGAGGGCTCTGACACCCAAAGAGGTAATAGAGTACAATGGAAATCCTCTAGCCCCTGAAATTGGTGACTGGACAGCAGTTATCTTCATCCCTATCATTTTACAATACCATTTTCTCAACTCAGTAGCAGAGTGGCAGTCAAAAAGGTTAGATCCCAGTGTGCTCATCTATAAAGCAAAATTCTATGATCAGGCTTGTCACGTTTAGCTTGAGCTGTCTAGTACCCACCACATGGACAGTCTGGAAAGAACTGTTCTGTCCATAGTCCTTGGAGGGGTCATGGGCCTTCCTCATATCACAGGAACTCAAGGCCCACTGCCAGACATTGGCTAGATTTCAGGCAACAAGAGAATATAGTAAAAGACTGCCTGGCCTGGCTAACCTCTCTGTGAGCTATTTCTTCCCTGTGGCTGGGATGGGAAGGAGGTAATGGGTTGCCGTGTATCCCTTTGTTCATATTCTCAGATACCCTTGGCAATATCCTGGAATAAAGTTGTATATTCAAGCCAAATAGATCTTTCCTTGGAACAAAAATCCTGCTAATAAGACATAGCAGAAGGCATGAACCACTCCTAGATGGGAAAAAAGTCTATCAGAATGCCTGTACATATCCTGCACTGGGTTATCCTTGGACAAGGCAAATCAAAAGGAATGCTGGAATTTGGGAGCCCAGGACAGGAGACGCTGAGGGAGCAGAAGGATGGCAGGCCCTCCCCAACCTCATGCCAGCAGCCCCAGTGTGATTGCACAGTTTGGTCCAATAGGCTTTTTCTTCCCATCTGTGGTGCCCTTGCCAGGTAAGACTGGAGTTTTAGATAGAAAGGAAAGAAGAAAGGAGGCTGATACTCCTGTTAATTTCTGCCATCTCACCTCTGAGCAGACAAGCACAGTTGGCAGAGATGGCAAGACCAGAGAAAGGGATGTCAAGCCCTGGCTGGTGGCTCAGTGGCAAGGTGCCGGCCTGTGAACTCAAAGGTCACTGGTTCGATTCCCAGCCAGTGCCCATAACCAGGTTGTAAGCCAGGTCTCCAGATAGGTCCATGGCTGGAGGCAGGTGAAAGGCAACCTTACATTGATGTTCCTCTCCCTCTGCCTCCCTCTCTTCCCCTCTCTCTAAAAAATAATAAATAAAATCTTTTTTTAATTTTTTAATAAAAAATATTTTTTAAAAAAAAGGGATGTCAGAAGAAAGAGCCTGGTGGTCACACTGTGTCCTTCTAAATCCTTGGGGCACCTATCATATATGTAAGAAGGACAATATTCTGCACTACTAGGGAACTCACCCTTTACCAGCAGCTTATACTACTAGGAGTGTGACAGACATACTACCAGGCACTGGGATGAAGACTTGAAGAGCATCAAATGAACCGACATCTGTGGCCTGTCAGGGACATGCCAAGCCCAATGAACATTCTCCATGTGAGCTCCTTCACTTAACCTTCAGAGAATGAGCAGGTTTTTATATGAGGAAACAAAGTCTTAGTGCCGGGAATCAGGACTAACACATGGGCAATTTAGGAAAACACATTTGAGCTTTAAAGAGGAAAGATTTTCAGTTCCTTTGCAATTCTGAACATGTGTGGTATATCTGAGGCTGTAGATGTGCACAGTAGTTTCCTGGTTATCAAATGCTAGTAAAATCAGAAAACACAGAGGCTTCATTTCTAAACTTATTCCCTCGGGGTAACAATGCCTCCATCAAAATAATAAAGAACAAATGGCTAAACAAAAATAATGCATTTTGTCAGAAGGTAAGCGATGTGTTGGCATTTTTAACTTCTAGACTTGACACAACTGGAGCTTACCTTCTCCTGAGTTAGCACAAACATGCACACACATGCACACTCAGAGTACCAAGAGTACTTCTAGCCTGTAGAGCACCTTCCCACTTCTTCAGTTTGACTATCTTTCATGACTGATGAATGGCTTGAGGACCAACAAAACCTCCAGATGAACCTTTGAAGAGCACTGAACAAACAATCTCCCAGCTACCCTCTGATGAACTTAACAGCATGCAGATGAGGAAGGGTACAGACACATCTTCCAGAGCCAGGCTTCCAGGCACTCAGCCAGTCAATTCACCCACTGGGTGCTGAGGCAGGTACTGTACCCTATCTGGGCCTCAGTTTCTTCATTTATAGCTATAGGTAATAACTATAGCACCTGCTTCCTAAAGTTGATGTGGGGACTAAATGGTTATAACAGAACAGTGTTTCGAACAGCACCCTTCACATAGTGAAGAAGCAACTCCAGACCTTCCTCCTGAAAACTCAGACCCCCAGGACCTGGAAGCCCACCAGCAGCCACACTCTAGATTGAATCTGGATCCTTTAGTTGTCTTGGCCTTTAGTTTCTGTGTAGTTGGGCCTTTCCATGCTGATGATTTTTTTCTCCAGTTTTCCAAGTGAAACTTACCTGTTGGCCCTGTGAATCTTGCCTTGGACCTTTGACTGTCTCTCTCAGCCTCAACTCTACATACACCCTGTTCAGATGTCTGTCTCATTCCCACCCTTGTTCATGACCTATTTCCATGAGAAAGACTTTCTCAGAATTGCATTGCTACCATCCCCCCCAATTAGGAGTGCAAACCCTGTTCAGAGGCTTCTGTAACCCCATGCCACTCTCCAGATGAGGAAAGAAGTAAGCCTAGTTTGGAGACTAAGCAAACTATGTTATAAGAACTCCACTGGACAGAGTTTCAGCAACAGTGGCCCTTGGAGAAAGGCAAATTCTTAATGGGCCAAAAGGGGGAAAATTGTCCCGCTCACCCCACATGCATCATGCACATGGCCCATTGGAGTGCTTAGACACACAATAAATTGATAAGGATGTGGGAATTGAATGGCCCAGTAGGATGTACTCTGAGCCTCATCCTGGTAGTCCTGGCCACAGAGCCATTCCACTCTGCACAGGTCACCATCATTACCAGTAACACCATAAAGCTACTGCAACTTTTTAGAAGGATGAGCATGTTTCTGCTCTGTTTTGAAAATCCTTTAATCACTTTCAATATATAATGTCAAAAACATAATTAACAATAATAATAAAACCACAAGTCATTGATACCTGCATACTAAGAATTTTAGTTGTGTTACCTTATCTATTATTTCATGACACACATAATGCAGAGGAGAAAACTGAGGCCTGGAGATAGGCATGCAGCCAGCGATTAATAAAGGACACATGCCAAGTCCCTTCTCCAAAATCAATTTTTCTGAATTGTCTAGTGTAATCAGCTTCTCCTTGTTTCTTCAGTTTGCTTCTCAGGAATATTCCTAGAGCCACAGAATCATGGTCCCACCTAGGTCCAGGTCAGATTCAGTCCTTCAGCACTGGTACTAAGAGCTGGAGTATGTTTCTCAGACCTGCAGCTGTGGTCATTGGAGGTGCTCTCTCTGGCCTCTCAGGGCTTCTCTTAGGAATCACTCTCTGAATGTAGCAAGGAGGCAGCCTCTGTGGATAGTCAGTCCTCAGATCTCCAGATGTCCTCCTGAGAGCACCCACTTTGGTGATGACTTCCTTAAGATTTCTGTTCTGGAAGTCCTGAGGGAGTCTTCCTGACCTCCACTCTCCCAATTTCCCTCATGATTGAAAAAGCTCCCAGTTTCCTCTATTCGATCTCTCTTTACTCAAAATATGTAGTGCACTTTTGCTTCCCTATTCAATCTAGCACTAAGCCCCTCAGCTACAGCTCACAGGGACCAGGCACTGCTGGCTCACGTGGTGCCAACTCTCCTTCCTGCACACCTTCTGCAGGTGTCTGCTCTCATGAGGCTCCTTCCTGTTTCCCAACAGGGTCCCTGCCCTTAGAGCTTGTTTCTTCAGGAAGGCTTCTTTGATCCCAGAATCCAGTTAGGTCTTCTGATATCATGCCCCCTTCAGCCTGTGCATTGATCTTCCTTCTTGATGTCAAACACAGTGATTACTGTCTTGCTCATCATTGTACCAGCACAGGGTCTATAAATATATTTTACATTGGTGAATAAATAAATGAAAAAATGTTGAAAAGCCTTTGAGATCATTAATACATACAGCTTCAATTCATTAAATTTTATTAAAAATGTATATTGGCCCTGACTCTGAGCTGAGTGGGCTCCATGGGATATAAAGGTAGCCCTGCCCATGTGTGGGAGCCTGGTGGTCTTCATGCAGCTGCATTCTGTTCAGATTTCTTGTGACTCCTGCCTCCCCTTGCCCCTCTAGGGTCTGCATTTGTGCCCAGAGGAAGGAGACTGTTCCAGAATGTCAGAAAAGCTGTTTCTAGACTCAGTGAATGAACTATTTAGTTTCATAATTTTCAACAAGAGTAAACAATTGATATTACAAGAACTGCACTGGACAGAGTTTCAATAACAGTGGCCCTTGGAGAAAAGCAATTCATATCATAGGGCAACCTACTTGAAGAATGGTATGTAACTATTTTTATATATTTATAAATGACTAGGAAAGCAAACTTAAAAAAAAAATAAGTAGAGTAATTGTTCTACCTTGTCATCACTGTGAGTGTGGAGTGGGGGAAGCTGGAGAAGCTCTAGGCTACTGAGCCTGATTGAAGCTATGGTCAGACATTAGTTGGTGTAAGTCTGTAAGCATATTTTTAAACTTTATACAATTTTGTGTAAGTTACACTGGAGAGTGAAATCAGCTTTTCCACATGGTGTACCATCTGCAGTTGGCCTCACTCCACTGTCTCTCAGTGGGCCTCGCCCAGGCTCTGCAACCTGCCACCATCAGGGCAAATGTTACAGGGACTCCATGTCAGCCCACCCTTCCAGATGCAAAGTTGTGAGGCAACAAAGCTTGGAGCAGACACAAAGCCTGAGACAGAAAGGGAGCCAAGATCAAGTACCAAGGGAAAGAAGCGACCAGAAGAAAAGCCATCATCAGGTTTATCCAAACAATACTGGACCTCTGCCGCCCTCTACCAGACATTGGCCTCACTGCATCCTCTGCAGGGAGCCAGCAATGGGAGCTTACCCTGAACTGGGTTCTCCTCCAACACTGTTGCTTCCTAGTGGGTGACCTTGGAAAGTTATTTAAGAAAGCCTTTGCAAATGCTCCCTTGTTTGTTAAGTGGGGGTAATAATAATTCTGACCTGTAAAATTGTTGGGAGGTTTATATGGCCAAGATGGAGTGACAGGGACCAGGTTTCACCTCCTACCTGAAAGAACCAGGAAAGAAAACTGACGAAATCTCTTAACAGTTTTCAAGACTCAAAAGACAGTGATCTTTGCAATTCAGGAAAAATGTAATCCCTATAATCTTCAACATTACCGCCAAGAGAGTCTCCATGCCACAGCTCAGAGAGGGACCCTGGCACAGTTTGCAGAATCCATGAGTTGAGGGGACAAAGCCGAGAGTCCAAAGAAACCTAGGTAGATACAGAGAGCCTGGAGGAAGTGAGAGCTACACAGAGACAACTCCAGAAAACCAGGAAGTGTGCAGCCCAGGGCTGATCAGTCCACACATATGGGGAACCACCAGAACCCAGAAAGAGTGCCCTAACAGGATCAGAGGAAAGAATACTCAGTTTCCACGCAGCTCCAGAACACTGTCTCTTTCTCCAGCCAGATAGAACATTGCTAACCATGACACATTAAGCAGTCTTGCTTCAGAACGGGGAATGATCACTTCTAAACACAGCTCCAGTCTTTCCTAAGAAAATTTAAAAGCATGGCCTGCAAGAATCAAACTGTTCCTAAGTAATTTAACTGTACCCCAAACAAAGCTGGAAAATATATGCAAGAAAATGAAAACATACAGCACACAAGAAAAAAGCAATAAAGCATGACATGCAATATAAAAAAAAAAAATGACCCACATGCAGAGTCAGAGAAAAATGACTTGTAATAGGAAGAAAACAGTGAGTAGAGTGCCAAAACACATCACATTGGCAAAGAAGGGGAGCAGCTTAGACAGGAACCTAGTATAAAGGAACCATGGACATGGACAACAGGTGGGATTGACTTTGGGGGGAATGGGTGGGTGGGGAGGGGGACAGAGGGGAGCAAAAAGGGGATGGATGTAATACAACAACAATAAAATTAAAAAAATAAAATAAAATAAAATAAAATAAATGCCCATAAAAAAAAAACAAAAACACCACATCAAAATAGGTAGGATGAGGATAAAATAATACTTGAATGGAAACTTATAATTCTAAACTAGGTTAGAAAGGAAGAAAAAGCTTGACTCTCTGATCTTGACTTCCACCTTAAATAGGAAAAATAATTAAAACCAAAGCAAGCAGAAAAAAGGAAATAATAAAGATCAAGGCATAATTCAGAGTAGAAAATAGAAAAACAAGAAAAAAGTCAATAAAATTAAAAGTTATGGACATTTTATAAGATGATCAATGAAATTGATAAACTCCCAGTCAGATTGATCACACACACACACACACACACACACACACACACAAAGACTTAAATTACTAATATCAAGAATGAGAGTTATGATATAATTACAGAGTCTACAAATGTTAAATACAAAATGAGAATACTGGAAAAACTTGATGCCAATATATTCAACAAGTTAGACAAAATGGGAAAATTCTTGAAAGACATTATCAAGGCTCACTCAAGAATAACCCTTGTCTCTATTTTTCAATTGAAGATTTACTTTAAAATCTTCTCCAAAAGAAAACTTTAGATCCATATGACTTTATTATTAACATTTAAGGAAAAACTAATCTATTCTATTATACATAAACTTTTCCAGAAGATTGCAATGAAGGAAATACTTCTCATCCTGTTTTAGGTCAGTATTACCCTGATACCAAAACAAGACAAAGACATAACAAGAAAACTACAGACCAATATTCCTATTAATATGGACTTAAAAAGCCAAACAGCCTATATTTAAGTCCTTGATCCATCTTGAGTTTACTCTGGTGTATGGTGTAAGTTTGTGGTCTAGTTTTTTTGTTTGTTTGGTTGGTTGGTTGGTTTGGTATTTTTTCATGTCCTTGTCCAGTTCTCCTAACACCACTTATTGAAGAGACTATTTTTACCCCATTTTATGTTCCTTCCCCCTTTATCAAATATTAATTGACCATAGAGTCCTGGGTTTATTTCTGGGCTCTTTATTCTGTTCCATTGATCTATGTCTATTCTTATGCCAGTACCAGATTGTTTTAATTATAGTAGCCTTGTAGCATAGTTTGATGTCCAGTATTGTGATTTCTCCTACCTTGTTCTTCTTTCTCAAGATTGCTGTGGCGACTTTGGAGGAAATGGGTGGGTGGGGAGGGGGACAGAGGGAGCAAAAAAAGGGGATTGATGTAATACAACAACAATAAAATTAAAAAAAAAAAAAAGAGAGAGAGAGAGAAATGCCAAAAAAAGAAAGAAAGAAAGAAAGAAAGAAAGAAAGAAAGAAAGAAAGAAAGAAAGAAAGAAAGAAAAGAAAAGATTGCTGTGGCTATTTGTGGTAATTTTTGGCTCCATATAAATTTTTGAAGTATTTTTTTCTATATCTGTGAAATATGTCATCGGTATTTTAATTGGGATTACGTTAAACATACAAATTGCTTTGGGTAGTATGGACATTTTAATGATGTTAATTCTTCCCATCCATGAACATGGTATATGTTTCATATGATCTCACTCATTATAGGACTAATGAACAAAACAAACAAAGAAGCAACACAGAACCAGAGACATGAATACAAGGAACATACCTTCCATGGGCAAAAGGGAGAGGTAGTTAGGAGGCAAAAAAAAAGAGCAGTTTAGTCAAGGAACTAGCATGGAAGAACCATGGACATGGACAACAAGTGGAATTGACTTTTGCGGGGGAATGGGTGGGTAGGAAAAGGAGAGAAGCAGGGGAGAAATGGGATGAATGTAATACAACAACAATAAAATTTAAAAAAACAAAAAACAAAAAAAGCAGAACCAGAGACATACAAGGAACAGACTTTCAATATGCAGAGGGGTAGGGGAGGGGGGTAGAAGGAAGCAAAGAAGGGGAACAGTTTAGTCAAGGAACTAGCATGGATGACCCATGGACATGGACAACATGTGGGATTGACTGTGGTGGGGGGATAAAGAGGGTGGGGAAGGGGAGGGCAGAGGGGAAAATGAGATGAATGTAATATAACAACAATATAAATCAATCAATAAGTAAAGTTGTTACTTTAAAAATAATAAAAATAAAATTAAATAAATAAATAAAAAGCCAAACAAAATTTTAGCAAACCAAATCCAACAATATAAAAAGATAGTACAACATGGCCAAGTGAGGTGTATCCCAGGAATGAATGCATGCTTGGTTTATGATTTGAAAGACAATCAGAGAGGAGGAAAGATGGCGACAGAGTAGAGAGAAGTGCTGATTGTGTTCTCGAGTACCAAAGCAGCTAGAGGACAGGATAAGGAGCGTGAGATGTCTTCAGGACCCTAGGAATTGGAACAGGCAGCATCTGGACACAGGAGAACAGAGCCCAGAGGCAGAGGAGGCCAGCAGGACAGTAGGTGAGGCGTTCCCGACCGACCGGCCAGCGGGCCGAGGTCGGCTCTGGGCAGGGGCGGCTCTGCCCAGAGGGGCGCATTTGACCCAGGCCAGTTCCGGGCTCCCTGGCGACTGGAAGTCTCAACAGAGAAGTGCGGGCAGCGAGGGCGAACGCCTTAGGGAACCCAGAATTGAACTCTTGCAGGGGAGGGACTGTGAGAAACTCACCCCGGCAACAGGGAGAGGAGGCTCCGCGTGGGGTTGGAGGTGGAGGAGAGGAGTCCTGCGGGAAGCCAGAGCAGGGAAGCGGGAAGTGCACCAGCCGGGGTGGCAAGAGGGTCAAAAACGGAGCTGCTGGGCCACCGGGGAAACAGCAGCTAGAAGCCCCTGTGAGGGGGGAGGCCCAGCCCTGCGAAACCACACAGGCCCCCAGGCTCTGTGGGAAACTCCAAGCAGAGAGCTGGCGAGCCTGGAACTGGTGACGGGGGTAACTGACCGGCCATTGCTGGAGACAAAGGCCGCACTGCCCACGCCTGGGAGGGGCTCATCACAGAGGCCGCTTAAGGGACTCCGAGGAGAGCTGATTGGCTTGGGGGCGTGGTGCCTGCCCTGGAAGGTCGGGACAGTGTAGGCGGACCCCGGACAGTGTTGACTGACAGGCACAGCCTCCTCCTGGAACTGCGGGGGTGGGGCCAGTCGTCACAGGGTCCAGCGAAGTTGCGGGCTGCCCTGCAGAAGTGCTGGGGGCGCGTCCTGGGCAGGAACCTCTGCCAGGAGTGGGAGGGGGCTCCCTGCGGGCTCCAGAACACCTGTAGCCCTAAAACCCAGCCAGGCTGCAGGAAGGCCCAGCCTACCTGGGGGCGGACACTCAGAATCAGCCCTACTGCGACAATCAGAGGCCCCGCCATGCCCCAAGACCAGCTAGAATATAGACTATAGACTGTAAAGTCCTGACCAAGAAAAAGAGGCAGCATCAGGAAAGGGATTGCTGCCAATCTCAAGCACCTGAATTATACCGAGAGCAATATGAACTATTAAGCCCCAACATATCCTTTGCAAAAGTTACTCCTCACATATTCTTAATCCCCCCATACCTCAATCCACCTAAATACCCAAGACCCTCCCCTACTCTCGAATTAAAGTCTATT